>LR749679.1:1421651-1459104 GCA_902729485.2 Mus minutoides | reverse complement strand
TATATATATATATATATATATATATATATATATATATATATATATATATATATATATATATATATATATATATATATATATATATATATATCACTCTGTATGCTTGAGGCCATAAAGTGCTAAAAGCGGTACCACTGTATCAGTCAATAAGTGATTTTTTTAAAATGTGAAACACAATGGTTTTGCCTGATATTTCTAATGATACAGGCACAATGTGAAACTGTCTCTATAGTCAGTCATTCAGGCAAAGGGCTCTATTCTCATTCTGCTAAATTCCTACGTACACCTTTGAAATCCTCTGGTGAAACAATTCTGTTTTCATACCAAGATGTGTTTAGGGCAGCTTTCGCCCACCTCTCCATTCACCCTTTTGGCTTTTCTCTCTCCCATCTGTTCATCAAGTTGATTAGCATCAGTTGTAATCTCTAGGGAATGGAAATACCTCTTTTATTCGGTCTTCTAGTTTTTATGAGGAAAATGTTCAAGTGCTACAATAATATTAGTTAATGAAGATGAAGCTGTCATCATTACATGCACTATGAATCCCTCTCTTCCTGACTGCCCAGGTGTTGGATAGACACTCTACTGTTTAAACCCCCTGTTGAGAAACTCTTAAGATGAATGTAAATGTGCCTTTTCTCCCTTTTGGGATAAGATAGCAAGGAATTAACCAATGTTTGTAATGTGCTTGGAAGGAGATCATGCACTATATAACTATTACAGGTTATCGCAACATTGGGCCTAAAATCATGCATATCTCTGGTATGCATCCCTTGAAAAAAAGAACAAAAGCCTTCTCAAAAATAGCCTTCTTTCAGAGGAGTGACATAAACAGAAACAAGAGTTAATGTTTTCTTGTGGCTGATCAATCAATATCAGACCCTTTAGCCTTCACGCATACACTTCCACAATGTAGATGTGAAGCAGCTATGTGGCTAGACGTTGTATACTATTGATTTGTTGTATACTATTGATTGAATTCATATATTATTATAAATATAAACTATTATGTGTTATGAGATAATTGATGCATAAATAGATAAACAAGATAGATGATAGATTGATAAATAGATTAGATTAGGATAGATAGATAGATAGATAGATAGATAGATAGATAGATAGATAGATATTTGGAATCCAGTATTGAAACACTGATACAATTTGAGAGATGCTGTCTAGAACTGGGACCTCTAGGGTACCACAAACACAACTAGAAGCAGCATAACCTAGAAATCTAGGAACATTGGTAAATGAAGCTTTGACTGATCCCAAACTTTTACTTCCAGTTTGCTTCAGTCATTCCCAATTTTCTGCTTATTGCCTCCATATGGATATCAAAGGGGCATATAAGCATGAATCTATCCAAAATCAAGTTTCTCATCTTTCCAAAAACTGCTGTTACACTCTCAGTCTCCAAGTCCTATAATCTCAAAATAAAAACTGCATCATTCCAGGTGCATATGTCAAGAGCCTAAATCCATCCTTACTGTATTCTTTATCTTATTGTCCTCCAACTCAACAATGGAACTTTTGGCCCCCATTTTCTAAACATCAGGGTTTAATGGCATCTCACCACTGTTACTGCTCCTACCCTAGCTCACATTACCACCAATGCTCGCATAGAACATTGAAACTCAATTGAGTTCACTCATTAATCTTTTCTCCATTTTAGTATATTTTCAGAAAATAAATGCATGAAAGTTCTTTGGGCACTGCTCTAAAACAAATGCAAGCTTGACTCCTCTAAAAGCCAGACTCTTTGTAAAGGCTTGGGAAAGCCTACAGAGTCTGTATACACCACACACAACATCTTGTCTGAGTTCATACCCACCCCTTCCTACTTTCTATATTCAGTGGCATTACTACATCCTCAGTAGTCATGCCCCTGCTTCTTGGTGCTTGCCTTTGCTGTTCTAATTGCTGCAGATATTCGCATTAGCATGGTGCCTCACCTGTTTCCCATATACACGTTAGCAACCCACCAAGATCTTTCCAAACCTTCTCTTTTCAAAATTTGCAAACCTTACAGCCAACCTGACTGTCTATTGCTTCTCTACAATTTTTCTTCCTAGCACTCACCTCCACGTGCTATGAGTTTGTGTCAACTGTCTAACCCACATATTTTGACCATAATCTGCAGGAGGGTAGTCACTAGAGTCAGTTTCTTTTTTGCCTTTTATCTGCCCTTTTCCCAATGCCCAGTGCCATATCTGAAATATGATATATATTGAATAAGTACTTCACTTTCTGCCATCTTATTAGCCTTTGAGCTTGCTAGTTATCCAAAGAGCTACATGACTAGCAAAGAGGTATTCTTTACCCCAAACACTTGAATGTGTAACTTCCAGGCATGAGGATATAAAAGAGGAAAAGTAGAATTTGATTTTTTCCACTCATTATTAATATTTAATACCAGTCTTCTAATTATCAAATACTACAAGGTTGGTTTTCACTGGAGAGTCAGACTAGAGGGGAAGAAATCAAGCCAAAATGCTCATATCACTACTCTGACTCTGTCCCTTGGATGTAAGAGACAGTTTTGTTCAACATCTAAAACAATGTTTTTAATGTGTAAATTTGAAAAGAAAATTAGAACTGGTAGCTATTTAGTATTTTGGAAAAAAAAACTCCTGTATAGCAATCCTGAAGATCTAGAGCTATAGTAATTCCTGCTAATAAAAAATAATTTATGATTTTCTCAGAGCTGAGAAAATGTCAGTGCACCTGAACCTCTGGTTAATAAAACATTCATTTCCAGGGTTGTTGGGGTTTTTTGTTGTTTTGTTGTTGTTATTGTTGCTGTTGTTTTTCTCCAAACATCATTTTTATTTCAGTTTTAAAGTTCTGTAATCAATGCCAACCATTAGAAAAAAGCCTTTACAAATAAATCATAAACTAAATTACAGGGGAAATGAGTAGACTTAAGATCTTGTCTTGGACAAACCCCAGTGAGGTACTTTCCCTAAATATCAGACCAGGATTTCCAGATCATCCCACCTTAACTGTTAGCTGAAATGGCATTCTGTTGGAGTTTCATTTTTACTGCGGTGATAAAATATCATTACTTGGGGGGGGGGGGTTTATTTTAGCTCAGAGTTTAAGCTTATAGGCTCTCACTGTGGGGAAGCCAAGGCAGCAAGAGCTACTCACATCAACAGCCAAGAACAGATAGAGCTGAGTGCATTCACGCTTCCTTGTGCTCAGCCCCCTCTCTATAAAACCTAAGCCCAGGGAATGGTACCACCTTTAGTAGATGATGAGTCTTCCCAGGATAACTAACTAATTCAGTTAAGCCAATTCCTGACATACAAGCCCACAGGCCAACATGATCTAGACAATCTCTCAGTGAGACTATTTTCCCAGGCGATTCTATATTATGTCAAGTTGGCATTTAAAACTAACCACTGCACATACCATTCTTGTTAATATATTACCTATCCCGTTTCTAGAAACATCTAAAGACAAGAAATACAGACTTGCAAATGACTTTATAAGTGGCTAGAATAACACACAGCAAAATAACTGTGGTGATTACTAATTTGTTGAAAGAATGAATGTATTGAACACCTTTCTCCTTGTACTGTGTCAAAGTAAAGGTAGGATTTCAACTTCTGGAAACTGGTGAATTTAAACTGAACAGCTAGTATTGAGGCATGATTTTGCAAAGTGTATGTTGTTCATATAAAAATCTGTGCCATATAAAAGAGTTCTGTTTAGTGTAAGCCCATCCCTGCTGCCCTCCCCAACTCCCAATACAATAAATGAAATGTACATTTCTGTTGGCTTCTATTTGCTGGATGACATTTAGTTTTAATTCGAACTGGTCTTCATAAATTCTGGCACTGTGCACAACATCTTAAATGGCTCTATTCTTTATTCAAAATCGTCCCTCTCGCTCCCAGAATTGCAGTAAATAGATCTTCTAAAGGGGAAATAAAACTATTTCAACAACAGGCCTATTTCAGCAGTTTTTTAAAAGGTATTTCTTTCATTCCCTTGGCTAGACTTTTCGTTTTATGCTTGGGAAGTTGTGTTATATATACATGTATTTTAGTCCAAATGGATGTGGTATTTTTTGTTGTTGTCGCTATTGTTGATTTTGGCTTTTCTATTTTCCACTTCAGTATGTTTGCAGAAGCAAAACTATGTATTTCTTTTATTCTTCCATTTGTGAGTCTCCATTATTGAACCTGTCTTCCCCTTTAAAGAAAGAATTCTCTGGATACTCTGATTCGTACTTAACTTGAATGAAAAAAAAATCAAACTTATAGATCAGAATATTTATACCACATAATAATCTTAAAACAATCGTTCATTTCTCTACACACTTTTAGGAGTACCTTATGTGCAAGCTTTTCCTAACTTTTCTTCCTATAAACCCTAATGTCAACCAGGAGCATCAGAATTATAATCTATTCAGACAGTCCTGAACCATCTCCATAAAAAAGGGAACCAATACAGGAAGCGAGGAGGGTTCTTCAAGAGCATGGTTTTTCTAATGAACACATTTAGTGGTGCTAATTTCTCCCTCAGACCTCACAGTAACATCTAAACTTCAGAGAAATGAAATGTAAGTTGAATTAAAGCTAAGGAAATAAAAGCATATCCAAAACGAATACACAGATGGTTTTATCGCAATGTTGTTGTATTATAACAGCAAAAATATATAAATACACACACACACATATATATATGTGTGTGTATATATATATATATATATATATATATATATATATATGTATATATGTATGTATATATGTATATATATATATATTACTGAAAATGGACAATATAAACACTGAGACAAAAATAAAACCACATTTTGCTAATATCTCTGAATGAAGCACAGATTATTCTTGCCAATTTTGGAGAGAAGTTCTAGCTATGTAGTTCAGGCTGGCCTTGAACTCCAGGCCCACTTGACTCAGTTTCCCAAATGCTGGGATTACAGGCATGCACCGTTCACTTGTCTCTATGTTCTTTCCACTTGTAATTTTCCCCCAACAACATGAATTCTAATTAAATCCACTTCAAAACATTTAAGAAGGCTACCCAAGATACAATTTGATAAACACATGAAACTCAAGAAGAAGGAAGATCAAAATGTGGACACATCACCCCTTCTTAGAATTAAGAACAAAGCACACATTGAAAGAGTTACAGAGATCATGTGTGAAGCTGAATCCAAAGGATGGACCCAATGACTTGGGCTGCCAGGAATCCATCCCACAATCAGCCACCAAACATAGACACTATAGCATATGCCAGCAAGATAGTGCTGAAAGGGCCCGGATATAGCTGTCTCGTGGGAGACTATACCAATGCCTGGAAAACATGGAGGTGGAAGCTCACAGTCAGATATTAGATGGAACACAGGGTTCCCAAGGAAGGAGCTAGAGAAAGTACCCAAGGAGCTGAAGGGGTCTTCAACCCTACAGGTGGAAGAATAACATGAACTAACTAGTACCCCCTGAGCTCATGTCTCTAGCTGCATATATAGAAGAGGATGGCCTAGTTGGCCATCATTGGGAAGAGAGGCCCCTTGGTCATGCAGACTTTATATGCCCCAGTACAGGGGAATGCCAGGGCCAAGATGTGGGAGTGGGTGGGTAGGGGAGCAGGGCCGGGAGGGGGGAGGGTATAGGGAACTTTCTGGATAACACTTGAAATGTAAATGAAGAAATTATCTAATAAAAGTTGGAAAAAATTAAAAAAAAACATTTAAGAAAAATATAGTGTGTATGAAACATTGAATCCTGTGATCCATTTTTATGTTTAATTATATATCTGCATTAGTTATAGGATTAGAAGAATAGAGTACTGACTTACACTATATAGAATAAATGAGTATCACGCTGACATTTATCCTTCCCTGAAGTCCATCGACTAAAAAGCTTGTGGGAAAAAAAACAGGAGGAATACAAAGAACCATGGAATGGCCACTCCACATTGCTAAGGAACTTGTCCTTTATATGGTCCCACTGTTTTCCCTTTATGCTTAGACAAATAAAAAGTTGTATGTAATCACTGAATGATTCCATCCACCATACAATGATCAATGACTTTTTCAGGCAAATTTGTAGTTAAAGAAATACCAAATCATAGCCGGGCGTGGTGGCGCACGCCTTTAATCCCAGCACTCGGGAGGCAGAGGCAGGCGGATTTCTGAGTTCAAGGCCAGCCTGGTCTACAAAGTGAGTGCCAGGACAGCCAGAGCTACACAGAGAAACCCTGTCTCAAAAAACCAGAAAAAAAAAAAAAAGAAATACCAAATCATAGCATTACAGAAACATTTTAAATAGCACTGTTAATAGAACTTCCATTCTATTCAGTTCCATTCGATTTGTATTTATTCTTTACTAAAATACATAGGTAATTCTCATCACCTATTTTAGTTTCTCTCATTCTTTTGAACCAACCCTATCCTACATTCCTACTTCAGAATGTAAACATGTCAGAGATTTTGCATTCACTCTCTTCAATTAATTTTTTACAAACAAGATTCTCATTTGAAATAATTGTGTGATTTTTAATCCAAAAAAAAAAAAAAAAAGAATTTGAGTTCTGGACTAGAAATATCTCTCCACACTGGCACAAACACTAAAAGTAAATACAGCTATTAAAATTAATTACACCAAATTGACTGAGCAAGGTAAACAACAAACCAGGGCCAAGTGCTAAAAACTTGAGAGTCGCTTATCAAACTATCTCATAAAAGCCTCCCAAAATCGATAATCCTCCAGCCTTACTTTTATGATGGCATTAAAAGTAGCATTTAACTTTTTTATATAAAGAGCAATCACATGGAAAGCTGGCCTATGCTAATCCTTTAAACCTATTACTAACAGTTTATGCATTATAATCCTAAGTAAATATATATACATACACTTTCTCCCAACAATAGCTCTTTCAAAAAGGATTCCTGCTAGGAAGCCACACCATCTACTCACTAAACATTGCCTAGCCGTGCATGGACTAGCCATGCCTGACTCATGCTAGCATGGATGGGAGTTTCCCAGTGACATTCCAGGCTCTGTAACAAATGAAGTAACCCAGTACTGGATGTTCTGTCATATATATTTAACATAGGGTGGAAGAGGAGGAGGAGGAGGGGGAGGAGGAAGGGGCAGAGGAGGAGGAAGAGAGGGAAGAGGAAGAGGAAGAATTTGCTCTACTACAATTGGTTTGTCCTTTGAACTCAGGTATCATTTTTCTTAGGAGTTCAAAAGTAGAAGAAAATCTACAACTCTAGCCATTTTTGTACAAACATTTCTCAATTTATTTTTGCCATTTGTCATTTTATTGACATAATTATAAATACAACATATAAATGTGATCTTCAGGGGAAAAAACTGTTGCAGAGATTTTGATGTTGTACTCTAGTAGCACCAAGCATATGCTCACACAACTGAGGGTGACTGCTTTATAATAGAGACATCTGTTAACTCACTTTCTCAGTATTCTTGCTACTCACCAAATACCAATGCCCACTTGGGGCTATACAAGCAGTTAAATCAGAGGCAAGTGCCTAAAATCTTGCAACAAATGGTTAAATAAACTGTACCAGGTCCATACCAGAAGATAAGTCTTCATTATTCAATATGATGGGCATGTCTCAGTTTATTGTTAAACAAAGGTTTGAAGGACAAATTACCAATTAAAAATAAACTATTAATCAATACCAATTTTGTTTCAACATATATCTGTGTTATAATGCAACACAGAAGAATACAAGACAAACACTTTTTAATATAATGTACTTATTTTTTAATATGTGTGTGCCTGAGTGTATCTTGGTGCACCCTATGAGTATAATGCCTGTGGAGTTCAGGAACTGGTCTCAGATCTCCTGGAACTGGAGTGACATGGTGTTGTAAGCTACCAAGTAGATGCTCGGGACCAAGTGTGGGTCTTCTGCAAGGGTAACAGGTACCCTTAGCTGCTGAACCATCCCCATAGCCTCGCAGTCAAACTCTTAGCTGCTGAACCATCCCCATAGTCTCACAGTCAAACTCTTAGCTGCTGAACCATCCCCATAGCCTCACAGTCAAACTCTTAGCTGCTGAACCATCCCCATAGCCTCACAGTCAAACTCTTAGCTGCTGAACCATCCCCATAGCCTCACAGTCAAACTCTTAGCTGCTGAACCATCCCCATAGCCTCGCAGTCAAACTCTTATCTGTGCTTACCTCTGGATGTGATACTACAAGTAACATGGTATCTTTGTTTTTAACCTATCAATGTTTTTGCATACTGGCAAATAGAAGTTTATTAGTTAAAGACTCAGGAAACATGATTTCAAGAGACAGGAAGTTTGTGATTAAAGACAAGTGAGAGAGCGAGAGAGAGAAGTCTGTTTGTCCTACAGCTTTCTCAGACACATACTTGGAACTTCACATAAATGATAACTCCATTGATTTGCATTAAAAGTCCAGAATTTAACAATGAGCTTGTGACTTCCAGGATACAGATGGTTAAACCGTAGAAAACCAGGGTGTCTCTGCTGTTCTTTGTCCTGCGCGGCAGACTAGTTCAATTTCCTTACCCACATGTCCTCCATTAATTGCCTTTGCAATGGATTGCTAATAAGTTTTTGATGTTAAGCAAACATCAATGCTCCCATTAAAGTGAGACCAAACACTGTGACTATTTGTTTAATAACACAGTCTGAATGAAGGACAAAGTTCAATTAGCACTGGAGCTGATACAGCCTTCATTAGGAGGGAGAGGCAATTAAAAAGTGGAAGGCTGCAGGAGGCACTGATGTGCACATCATGCGGCAGGCAGAAAAGGACAAGCAACACCAAGTTCCCTTTGAAAAAGCTGGAACATGAAGACTTCAGACGGAAAGAAGGATCATTAGCTCGGAATTAAGCCCTCTAATAGGGTGATCCGTACCTCGCTAGCTCCCAAAGAAATATGAGGCCAAATCATGTAATCTCAATAAGCTGTGGGGTGTCAGGACAGTTGGAAGAGACAGGATCTCTCTAGCAGGTAGACCTTCATTTAGCACAGGGCTCTGG
Source organism: Mus minutoides (assembly GCA_902729485.2). Taxonomy (NCBI): domain Eukaryota; kingdom Metazoa; phylum Chordata; class Mammalia; order Rodentia; family Muridae; genus Mus; species Mus minutoides. Next base: position 1,450,081 of record LR749679.1, on the reverse strand, counting down.
GTATAGACACTCTTCTATGGTTAGTACTGAGCACTGTTTGGGGAGTCAGAGGACCCACCTGTATCATTAACTAATTGTCTGACCTTGAATCAGCATCCAACTTCTGTGGGCTTATTTCTCTGTCTGTAGAAAATGCAAAGGGAAATAAGTCAGCTTTTCTAGTTAAAATTCTTCACAATTTTATAATCTAAGCCTTTACCCCCATCATAGTTACTCTAGTGATGCTGAACATGATACAAATCAGAAATTACCTAAAGGTAGGCATCTGATTTTCTGAAAGGGGTGTGCTAATAGGAGTATGCGTGGCCTGTTTACAGCGTGACTAAAGCTCCAGAATTTAATAATCATCTTACAGCTTCAATGATGCAGTTAAAGCCCAGAAACCCAGAGTGTCTTCATCTTTCTTAGCACTGTGTAATTCTGTCTCGATTTTCTATATATGGCCTAGAAATTTTAAACCAACATGATAAATATTATTTTTTTTAAAAATCCTCTCTTTATAAAAGTGAGGGTTTATAACCTGGTGCTAGATATTTGGAGATAATAAATGTGTCTAAAGAGTGAAAAGGAAAATTCTTTCATCTATTAAATTGTTTAATGACAACTCGGTCGTACTCCAAGGTCATTCTTGACATCGGCGCTTTGTGAAGTGGCCCAGTGGGATCCGACCAGCTGCCTAGAGTCTGTTTTGCCTGCAGAGCTCCCGTGAGGGAGAAAAAGCCAGCCAGCTTTCCAGAGTCAAACAGTAGACAGGAGCACAGAGGAACGTTGAAGAGGAGCAGAAAAATATTGCAATAAAACAAGCAACAATGGAGATGGAGGTAAAAAGCACAGGATTTGAAGAGGGAGATAATTTCACTCAAGTTGCAAAAGGCAGCACTCCTGCTTTGAGAAATTCATTCTCCAGAAGTGTTTCTTTAGTATATTTGTTCCACAGCCATTTAACAAATAAACTACATCAGCCTCTGACTAGAGAGCTAAAGGAGAAATCAAGAAATGAGTTAGGCATGTGGAGAGGTGAGGAGATGACCAAAGGTTCCTGCTCAGTGTGAAATAAAACTTGCCAGAGGAAAGTTTTATTTTGTTTTCTGTTCCTCTCCCACTTTTCCTTAGGAAAACTGTGTTTATTCAAATAATAGCAAATATTTTAATGTTGGTGATATAAGGAGACTATGGAGGGAAAAGAAAAGAAACAAAGGTTGGGAAAGCCGCAAGAATCAGAGATTATGGCTCACACTTTTAGACATCACTGGGTTATATGGGGTGGGGTATCACTGATAGCATTTCAACACAGTGTATCTAATATAAATGTTTAAGTATCACCCTGGGCTTCTAGTAAAAAGTAAGCAATGTAAGGTGCAAGGCAAGGCAATAACTCAGAAAGAATGAGGGCTTGGGCAGCGTGAGGGTGAGAAAAGATGCTTAGAAAAGGCCAGTATCTGCTTTCTCTTTTCAAAGTCTAAAAGACTAGATAGACCATGGATCAGTTGTCGAGTGTTAGAGAAAGAAAGATACTAAGAACAGTGACGAGCTTTCAAGGCTGACTTGATATTTACAACATAGTGAGGACTCCAGTACTTAGCTTCTATAGTGTATTGCTCCATGGTAAGAGGGTAAAGATCTATGAACAGTGCATAGCCACACAAATATTGGTAAACCTAGCTATGTAACCAGAAAATCAAGGAAGAACCACATGTCTTCTCATAAAAAGGCATATATATCATAATTAAATTGGTCACAAACTATAGAATACTTTATTGTGGTATTGTTAACATGCGTTGCATATTTGTGTCTATATAACCAGATATAATCAAATTTAGATCACTATAAATCTTGAAGATTGAAAGAGAGACTTTCATTATCAATTTCTATATACAACTATTTGAAGTCATATTTCTGCTGTAATTTTTTAAACAAGTTGTGTTTTTGTTAAGTAAACAAAAACGGCCTTCTCAGTGACACAGTATTGGACTGTGGCTGTTGAAATGCGGCTCTGAGTTCAAGTCCTAGGTTTATTGCATTCTGACTGGGTGAACTAGAGAAAGTGCTCAAACTTTATGTGCCTGAGTTCTTCTTTTAAATGAAATATTATCTATTTAAGAAATGTACTGTGTCATTTTATCAAAATAATAACCAAAAAAGAATTGCTTAGTACATAGAATGTACAAAAATGAATTATGAATAAAAGCCAATGGCAGGGTGGAGAAATAGCTCAGCATTAAATGTGCACACTGCTCTCTTTCTGGAGGTTGGTCCACAGTGTCAGCATCAAAGCCTGCCTCTCCAGTTTCCCTCCAGTTTTAGGCTCACAGATAAGAACTCTGTATTGCTCTTGTAAAAGATGGGAGGTGGGTTCCCAACCTCAAGCCTGTGAGAGCATCTTATTCTAGAGTACTATACACACACATGCAAACATACACATACACATGCACATGCAGAAACACATAAACACATACTCATATGCATTCATACACACAAGCACACACACACACACACACACACACACACACACACAAAATTAAAACAAAGTAAATTTTTTCACAATACCTGAAGACGAAACATCACAAAGCATAGACAGTTTGGGGTTTGTTGCTGTTTTCTAGCAGCATGAAGAGATTTGCAGGACCTGTGCATGTATTGTATCAAGATTTTTTTAAAAAGTTGTTCATCAAAGGAGCAAGAATTTGTCATCTTAAATGTCAGTAGAATGACATATTCTTGAATTGAGAGAAAAAGTTCTTGTAGGAACAACAGAAATGCATGAACTATAACAAAATGACAAAGTCCAGGTTTTAGCAGAACACACCTCTAGTCACACCACTGTGAGTTTGAGGCCTGGTCTACAGAGTGAGTTCCAGGACAACCAAGGCTACACATAGAAATCCTATCTTGCAAGTGAATGAATGGATAGATAGATACATACATACATACATACATACATACATACATACATACATAGATACATTGATAGATAGATAGATAGATAGATAGATAGATAGATAGATAGATAGTTACATAGATAGATAGATACGTAGATGGATACATAGATAGATACATAGATAGATACATAGATGATAGATAGATAGATAGATAGATAGATAGATAGATAGATAGATAGATAGATGGATACATAGATACATAGATACATAGATACATAGATACATAGATAGATACGTAGATAGATACGTAGATAGATAGATAGATAGATAGATAGATAGATAGATAGATAGATAGATAGATAGATGATAGATAGATAGATAGATAGATAGATAGATAGATAGATAACAAAAGTCAGACTCATTCTTTGAGGGAGACCTGATTTTGCTTAATGTGCCACTGTTCTTACTGTGGTTGATTTTTAAGTCTTCCTAACTATATACAGCAGAATAGATGATAGCCCAAAAGACAAAGTCGCCAATTTATCCATAAGAAGAGTCTAAAATGATGTATAAGGTCAACTTCCACATTTAAATGTTTTCTTAGAGACAAAAGAGCTAATTTGATATTTTGGTATGTTGCAATCAAATAAAGTACATTAATACGAAGGTACCTTCTTTCCTGTTGGGTTGGTTGGTAACATGTTAGTTTCTTGGACCAGGGTCTCATGTCTTAATTCACTAAACAACTGAGAAAGCTATTGACCCTCTTGCCTCCCCCTCTTGGGTTCAGGTGTCATTAATGTCTTCCATCTGGCCTGAATCTAATCCACTTTTCTCCAGTGCTCTCATGGTCCTTGAAGTAATTTTATTTAAACGTTTCACATGCAGCTTTACCTTCGTGACATACTCCTTCCTGGATCTACACTTCGAGACTGCTAACAGTTTTCTAGAGTTCATTGTGATCACTTCTAAGCAGGCAGAAATGGTGCATGCTACAACTGGTAGCAATAGTGTGCATGGCTCAAGGACCCAACAAGGTTACACATGGACATGTACTTCTCATCAACCTATGGGAGTTTATTTCTCATCTCTTCAGCCCAAACACACAGAAATTTGACTTGTAAAGGACCCTTTTCTAAATCAGCCTTAGTACGGGGTGATTGAACTACCAATAGTTGACTCCATTAACTTACTCTTCATGGATACTGGGACCAGAATTAAGGTTTTACACATGCTTGGCAAGGGCCTACCATCAAAGCTATACCTCTAGTCCTCCTACTAAGGGCATTTTTTTTTAGTATTATATTCACAATGGCATTCCACCTCATGAGGTACTATCTCTAGCAGCAATGACCAAATAGCTGTCAAATTTTGTAGTCTTCCTTTAACTTACTATGCCATATGATCTTTTTAAGTACTCAGATAGGCACTGCCTGAGGTCACTTGGACGTATGTGCACATACTCAGCATAAACTATGGTGCTATTTTACAGTGCACCTCTTAAGAGAGGTTCCACAATGCAGCTGCAGTGAGCCAACGATCCCAGAGAGCAATAGCACCACAACAAGAGACAGTTGATACCCTAGACAGCATTGTGTTCCCACACTGTATGGGATTGAGTATTAGTCAGATTAAATGTATTTGCAGCTCACAGCATTTTATTTCACAAGGAGCTTACTGCCAGATAACCCCCACTGCAAATGGAAGAACAGCTATAATGTTTTATGATCCTCAGCATCTATGTGTTTTTAATGTATAATTTTATTGGCATATATTCATATGCATAGTAATGGGTTTCATAAAGACACTTTTATACAAGAACACCACATACTCTGACCTGTTCACACACAACACACCCTTCTTTTTGTTTTCTGTTCCTCTCCCACTTTTCCTTCTCATTTCTCTGAACAGTCGCGCATGTGTGTGTGTGTGTGTGTGTGTGTGTGTGTGTGTGTGTGTGTATTTCTATGTATGTAAATAAAATCTAGGATCCTTGAATGAGTGAAAGTTGTGCTATTTCTGAGCTGAGTCTGACTTATATCACATGTATGATCCCATATGAAAAAAGGAAACGACAAAACACCGAGGTTACAGTTGTAATGAATGAGCAAGGACTGTACCTCATAACCTTGTCTTCCGGGTATACAGATCATGGAGCTGTTGCATGTCAAAGCTTCTGGGAAAAATACACATCTTGAGAAAAGGAAATGAACAAAGAGAGGGGAGGCTCCAGAGAAAGGTGTATCTTGCTTTTATAAATTTCAAAACTTGGACAACTGTGGGGAAGTGGTCAAAACTGTAGGTTACTGGTGTGGTGTTCAAAACTGTAGGCTACTGGTGTGGTGTCCATTGTCCATACTCCTGTGGCTACTGGTGTGGTGTCCATGGTCTATACTCCTGTGCCTAAGTCTAGTAAAACTGACTGGGTCACCAAAACCAAAAAAATTATGAATGTAAAGTAAGGACTACCTTAGGAAAAGAAAGGGATCAGCAGAGTGTGAAGGGGACAACAGAGAATAACGGGAGTGTGAATTTCATCAAAATTCATTACACACATGTAGGACAATATCATTAAGTAAACCCATTATTATGTATAATTAATATATGTTAATAAAAATTTTAATTGTCATTTTTACTAAGGATAATTATAAGTGCACCTGGACTAAAGAGAAAGAAGCATTTTAAAGAGAGACACAGCTCTTTCAAGACATTTTTCTACAGAGGACATTATAGAAGCAAAAGGGAGTTCAGAAAATTTTTTTTTAATTCATATTGTTAAAACCCAAGAACTCTAATGTTTGAAGACCTTAGAATTAATCCTTTCTAGATTCATCTTTTAAAAGTAAAGGGTTGACAAAGAACATACATAGGCTGCATCTCCCTCCCCCCCCACACACACACACATATGTAGGAGATATGTACCTTGATCTTCATGGGGGTATCCCAACGACTGGAGCAGGGGCTGATTCTGTTGGTCACCTGCGAATCTTGTTCCCCTAACTGAGCTGCCTTGTCTGGCCTCAGTAGGAGAGGATGTCCCTACTCCTTCAGTGACTTTAGGCCAGGGTGGGTTGGTACCCAGGGGAATCTCACCCTTCTCAGAGGAGAAGGGGAGAGGGAGGAGAAAGGGGCTGTGTGAAGGGGCCTGGGCAGGGGAAGCTGTGACTGGGATGTAAAGTGAATAAATTAATGGAAAACAAAAAGGGAAAAGGTAAGGGATGAGCAGAGAAAGTGTGGTAGCTACATTTATGACCAGTTTTCTATATAGTTATGTTTTCTGACATTAGTGGGCAGAAAATTTCTGTTGGACATTCAGCTTTGTGGAAAGAAAGGTGGAAACAACATTCAGGCAAATGAATATGACTCAGTCATCTTATTTGTTAAGTCATGCTTTTGAGGAATGTAGTGAAATCTTCAATAAATATCTTCTGAGTGTTTGATGACAAATGAGTGTGCATTTGTGTGAGTCTAAACTGTGAAATATTATTTCTGATTTTTTAAAATCGTTTAGCACCTTTTTATTTTATTTTATCTGTTGTTCACATGTAATGTATGTGTGTGTGTACTATGTTCTGGATGTAAGTGCATATTCACATGCAAGAAAGCATATGGATTCCAGAAGACAATTTCATGGGTTGCTGTTGTTCCTTGGATACTGTTATATTAAGACAAACTGTCTCACTGGCCTACGACTCCCAAAATAGTCTGTGCTGGCTAATGAGCAAGCTCCAAGCATTATCTGCCTCTGTCCCCTATCACAAGATTGTAAGCCTAGTCTACCACATCCAACTTTCCCTACATGGGTTCTAAGGATCAAATGCAAGTCTTTACCCTTGCACGGCAAATTTTAGAGCCTAAGTTTTCATTCCTGGCCTGACTAGGACCTTGTTAAGCTGTTTAAGATTATGAAAATGAGTCGGGTATAGTTTTAATCTCAGTACTCAGGATGCAGAGGCAGGCAGATCCCTGAGAGTTTGAGGTCATCCTGGTCTAAATAAAAAGTTCCAGGGTCACAGGTCTGTATAGTGGGACCCTGTTTCAGCAACACCATATTATAAATATTATAAATATTATAAATATGTCTTAGTCTTTACTCTGTTTAAAATGTAAAAATAGTTCTTTCAAAATAGTGTAATTACATTGATTTCATTCTCTTATGGACTGTGTTTTCAAGCTAAATCAACATAGGCAAATTAAGCTCTCTGAGGCTCTATTTCCTCACCTATGATGTGGAAATAATAGTATCTATTTCATTGAGTTCATATGAAGAATAGATGAAATGGGACACTTAGTAGCTGTTTTCATTAAATATTAGCTATTATTTCATTTTATTATTATTTTATTAAAACTGTCTTATTTTTATTAACACCTTTGTAATCCAATTGTGCTGGGAGAACAATACGATACTCACCTGATGTTAAACAGCTCTGGTTTACTTAATTCATTTCAACCACCAAAGCAATGTATAATTAAGTGTTGCATGTATGTCAAATGGAGTCATGAATACAAGCTCACTTTGCATAGACTCATCAGAAATACTTTAACAGAAGCTCCAAGCTTCCATGCATGCAAAGGAAGTAGCCAGTGGGGTATGGGTGCACACAGGTAGCCAGTGTCAGCAGCGGTCAACAAAGAGTAACTTCAAATCATAGAAATTGGGGTAGGAAGGAGTAATGGGGGGGGGGGGTTGACAACAAAGCTCATCAAGTGTTCCTTAGTCCAATTCTGAGGCCACCAAAGGCTTTAACAATCTTTTAGATATTCTCCCATTCTAAAGTTCCGATATGTTTTTGGAAGAAGTAAAAGCTATTTTCCCTTCTCCCATGACTCATGTCCTATCTTTTTTCCCCTGTCCTTCTACTCCCCTACATCTCTAAGATTTGCAAAAGCAGGAATGATAAGCAGCCATGTCTATTGGAGGATACATAAAGACACTTGTCTGTAAAGGTATAGGGAATAGGGGTGAAATGAGTAATTCATTTCAGGGGAGGCTGAGAAATCATCCTTCAGTCTCACGCCAAGCTTTGCTGACATGAGTTACACTGCAGAGCCTTGGTCAAATGGGATGGAAAGAATACACTGTTAGAATAATAGCTGCTTGGATGCTTACTGTAGCTGCTATGAAACTTGAACTCAAACAATGGATGAGATTGTTACACAAAGGAGGTAAATACAGGGAAGAAAGAATGAAGGTACAAGCATACATTTATTTTAGGCTTTTGTTTTCTTCTTGGCCAACACTTCTTGGTTGGGGGAATAAAAGAAATGGAAGATAGAGTTCAAACAGGAGGAAAATATGGCTTCAAAATTATGTGCTCTGGATCCCAGATCTTAATCTGTTAACATTTTCAGCTGATGACCATCTCATAACTTTGTGTTCCTTTATGGTTGTGATTTAAATCAAATCCAGGATTTGTGTTTGGCAGGCAAACATGCTACCACTGAGCTACATCTGAGACACTTTAAGAACTTCCTCTTACCCACCAGCAGACTCTGCGCTATCCACTCTAATTTAACTCCTGCTGTACTTTAGTAAGAGTATACTTGTCCTCTCATAATAGAAAGGATCCTAAGCTTCTGAATGATTTTCTTATAGGCATAAACTTCAACTCACAAACCAAGCATTCCTCATAGGTATACTGTGCTAATTAGGGAGTCTACATGCAACTGACTTTATGTAGTCTTGGGTTCATCTACTGAATTTATTTTTTTCACATAACCAATAACAATGTATCGATGTGAATATGTGTTGCTTCCTTGCATGGGCAAAATAGACACAGGCTTTCCCTGTACCTGACTTACAATCTAACGGATTGTATCATTCGGTGAGAGTGGTTGCCAAGGATTCATTCATAGAACACAGTGCCACAGCATAAAGGACCTCTGTCTTGATTTTACCTTACAGCTGTGGAATGACCTAGATCCACTGAAATGGACCACTTGGCGATATTGGTGCTCATTGAGGCTTTATTCCAGGTCCTGTGTTTCCAGGGGCTAGAGCAATGACTTAGGATTTAAGGGTACTTGCCGATTTTGCAGAGGACCTGGGTTCAGTTTTGAGCACCCACAGATGGCTCACCACCTGTAACTCCAGCTAAAGGTGATCAGGTAGCCTCTTCTGACCTCCATGGGCATCTACATGCATGAGGTATGTACACATATACTCAGGCACTTGCAAACACATAAAATTAATAAACAAAAAAATTATTTTCTTAAAAGCCCAGTTCTCAAATTATAGGAATGAGAGGACTGGAATGAGATTATTCAGCGATTAAGAAAACACACTGCTCTTCCAGTAGACTGCAGTTTTCCATGTGAATAAATTAGACAAATGGACACTACTTTCTTACTATCCATGATGGGGATCTTAGAATGGTCCCCTCAGCAGCCTCTTTCATAAAAAAAAAAAAAAATTGAATAACTTTGGTTTCTCTTATACTCTTTCCTAAACATATGATTTATACTAGATTTCATTTGGAATAGAGACTTACGGATATATATATATATATATATATATATATATATATATATATATATATATATATGTGTGTGTGTGTGTGTGTGTGTGTGTGTGTGTGTGTTTGAGACAGAGTTTCTCTGTATATCCCTGGCTGTCCTGGAACTCACTTTGTAGACCAGGCTGGCCTCAAACTCAGAAATCCACCTGCCTCTGCCTCTCGAGTGCTGGGATTACAGGTGTGCGCCACCACGCCCAGCGGGTCTTTATCGTTATATGCAGAGCAAAAAAAAAATAGAGTGGGAAGGCTGTTAATAGCTTGTATAAATTGTAATCATAAAGAACAATTATTTCTCTTGGCACTTCTGTAAATGTTCTGACAGCATTAGGTACCTGGGTCAACCATAAAGCCAAACAGGGAGCGAGCAGCTCTCCCTAATCGCTCAATTTTCCTAATGGTCAGTAAGCTTTGCAAATCAGACTGACATTGGGTTAGTGGACTTTTTTTTAATCTCCTAGATGATCTGAACTGGAAAGATGGCTCAGGAACGAGCCAATACTGACTTAATTTCCTTTACAGTGTGCATTTTATGACTCTGGTTGTTCTTGATTTTCAATAAATGTAACCTTACTAGAGTAACAACTTCCCATCCCTGAAGCTAACCTTAGCAAGCCTTAAGCACACATTCAAACCTGAACAAAAGAAAGAAGGAAGAGACTAGTCAAGTCAATGGGTGACAGTAACGCAGATGACTCTCTGACCTCCAGACTCCCAAATCCTGAAGGTAAAAAACCATGGTTTATGTCCTCATCCAGCTTACACTTCAGCCAGCCTCAGTGTGCTGACCTCTGGCTATAGGCAAGACAACCCCACCTTCATTTAAACACAGATTAAAAACACAAAACAATGGGTAGGGGAGCAGGGCAGGAGGGCGGGGGCGGGGTATAGGAAACTTTTGGGATAGCATTTAAAATGTAAATAAAGAAAATATTTTTTAAAAATTAAAAAAAAACACAAAACAAATAAAATTATAAGAAAAGAAGGAAAGGAAATTAAAGTAGATACATTGTTCTTTGGGAGAGAGGCATCTTAGCCACATATTGAATGAAGAGTTGGACTTTCCTTTCTTTGCCCTGTATCTCTCTTACCAAAAAAATAAATAAAACATGCCTGAGTCTCTCCAGGACCCACTCACTGTTCTTTTGGTGATACAGTTTCCTGATCTGAAATAGTCAGCTACTCCATGGAGGTCTTCATTGTTAACCAAACATCTTTTTGCTAAGCACAAAAAATCTCATTAAACATGTGCAGAAATGCAGATCCCCGGGCCTTTCTCTGGTGACGCAGAGTCCACTGTAGAGAAGAAGGTTCTCAAAACACATTTAACAAGCCTACTAGAGTATTCCGTTTGTGGGACCAGACAGCAAGCCTTACATGCTATGTTTCATTTACTGCATGAAACAGTTCTCTTTTGTAGACATTCAACTGCAAGAAAATTAAATAAGTTGCCTGCACTTGCAAAGTGAAATCTAAACTGGTAGCATCTTACACCTGGTGGAGTTCCCCAACACACAAAATACAAAGACAGTCCAATTGGCAAGCCCAATATCAAAGCATATTACACTCAAAACTACTAAGATTTAAGGACAGTACTCAACGAAGTCAAAAGGGAACCCAAAGTTGGCTTTGGCAAGCATCTGACTTTCACCTAGGACCAGGTCCACTGGTGGGAAGGCCATCAGAAGTCTATCAGCTCAAAACAGGTATGCAATTTCCATAAATGTGTTGCAGGGTGGGTCAGGAATGGAAGTTTTACATGCAATTAATTGCAAAGACAGTTTTTAAGGGCAGCCTCCTCTTGCCTTTCCAAATTAATGAGTCAGAAAAGCACTGCTCTCAATCGTATCTTTAGAAGTGAGCAACCCCCCTCCTGGGCTCCCATCAAACAGAGCACAAGGACCTTCAGCTAAATACTGCAATGTCCTCCATTTCAGAAAGTCGTCTCCAAGCTGTAAAAACCCAGGCACAGATTCTTTCCTGGAATCCCGTTTGGTTTCAGATGAACAAGGCGGTGGAGAGAAAGATAAAGATTTATTGTGTGGGTGAAAGTGTTTTACAACACTGCATGTAACTCGTTGGAGATATATATATTGTTCTTTGAAGGGAAAAAAATGTCCCTTTTATTGATGACTAAAACTTATGCAAGCAAAGAAGAGGCAAAGTCGAAACAAAACAAAACAAGTGAAATCTGGATCTATTGTTTGCAAGGATGCTGTTCTTAACAAAAGTTGTTTTTGTTTTTGTTGTTGTTGTTGTTATTTTGTTGGTTTTTTTTGACCAGTATTACCCTAGGGTGTGTGTGTGTGTGTGTGTGTGTGTGTGTGTGTGTGTGTGTATAACCTATTATTAGGGAAGAATTAATATTGAATTGCTTTGTGTTTTATATATAAAATCCCATCTATGAATAGACCAAGCCTAGTAGGCTCAAGCTATCCCAAAATTAAACTTCAAGGCCAGGGTAGCTACCTGGGGGTTTGCATTCTGCAAAGCCTTGCCTTTTAAATGAACCGACAAGGGTCTACCTGAGCTTGTTACATGTCCCTTGGATAATTAATGCTGGTAATAACACCTAAGCGTTAGCACACAAAGCACCTGGAATGTGACTTGCTGTACACATTCTAATCACACCTGCCACCGAACTCTCCAAATGACCTTCTTCAAAACAATGACTGTCTTTGAAATCACAGAAAGCCAACTGAGGAGGAAGCAGTTCCCCAGCAATTGGCTATGGCTGAGTGGTTCATAAAGCCAGAGTGGCACCAAGCGGCAGTAAGTGGAATTAGGCAGTCACTGTGTATTCACATCCTCAGACTGACCTTATTTAATGTTTATGCCTGGCTGTTTCCAGGCAGCAGAGATGGCAAGCCCAGAGACACTGAGCAGGATGCCACACCCGGGGTGAGGGGTGATAGAGGCCCCCCTCATGTCTTAAATAAGATTTTTTAAATCCTGTATGTCTGAAACTCTCTAAACTGATACAAAGAGCTATACTTTAACCAACATCAGAGAGACAAAGGTGGGAAGGGGGACCTCACTTTCCACATTTTTGTTTGCAGTACCTGCATAGAATTTCCTTTTTTAAATCAAGGTTTCTGTCATTGTGTACACACAGAAAAAAGGTGCTAAGACACATTGTTTCTATATTCTCCACATTATATATTAGAAAGGAAGATTACATGGGAAGAATAATGGGAAACCTGTCTGTTCCCAGGTATTCTCTATGGCCTCTTATCCTCTTGCTTAACTGCTGAGCAAATGCCTCCTGCTGTCTCTTAGCTCTTTACTGCTCCAAACATTTTGCTTATCTCGTACATACACCTATCTCATATACAGAGTCCTCTAGACTGGTTCCCCTACTACATATTCTGATTTCCCTCTTTTTAAAAAATACTTTTTCTTATTTTTCGTCTTTCTACCTCCCTCCTAATGGCTCAGCCTCAAATAACTTGGGTGGCTTCAAAGACCAGTATCAGAAATGGCTTCTCCCTCCTGTGGCTTCCTATAATTATAGACATATCATTTTCCCACAATGCTTCAGCATCGTTAATCACTTCAAATACAGAAAGAGCCAGGCAAGCTTTCCTGTGAAGAGAAAGCTCCAGGTCCCATTTCAATTTGTGATTATATCAATAATCTGGAGACTGTCTTCTGTGAACTAACCCATTTCTAGAGGAACCAGAAGGAAGCTGCTCAGATCTTATAGGCAAACCCTTGCTGACACAGAGAATATCTGCTTGTACGATAGGAAATTCCACATGACATTTGTCAGCTGCTTTGTCCTGCATTGCTAAGTGGCAAAAAAGGCAATTTTGTCTTCCCTGTCAGGACATTCATAGGGAGAACTGTGAGAGACACTATCATTAAAAGCATGAATTATTTGTAGATCTCTCTTGCACACAGCAGAGGCCAGTATGAATCTAAACTGCTTATAGATCAAAACAAAGCAACAACAAATTAATCCTGCTGTACTTTTCTAAAATACTCTAGTGTAATTTTCCTGCTGCGGCCCCTATACCCTGAGACCACAGGCAAATCTTGCAGTAATTTCACAGATAATCTCATGGCAGATTGGAAAGATTAGAGGAAGTGAAATTTCTAAAGAAATCATTTCATACAGAGGCAGGGCAAGAAGCTTAACATAAACATGGTCATTGGTATTGATTATTTCTCATGAATACAGTTTTAATGAGAGGATTCCTGAGCATAGAACAGTAATCACACAATGTCTAAAGAGGAAAATACCTCCAGATTTCAACTGAACACAACAAAAGACGAGAAACACACAAGCAGCTGTGGTTGGGCAGTAGAATCACAAGACTTCAGGGGACTGCATTTGAATGCCTAGAGCTTACAAAAATAAGTACACTGATTTGTTGAAATAAATGTTCATTAAGCACACATGAATGATAGACAGTCCTCATGATGACAAATAAGATCTCTTCCCTCATGAGGTCACCCTGAAGTAGGACTGTGGATTTATGCTATATAATAATAATAAACAAATTAACATAATGTCCTCTTAGGTAAGGATGAGTGTTGTGAAGCAACCTGAATCTATTGAAGACCTACATGCTGATGATAGGTAAGTACCCTAGACATGATGGTGTCTGGGGTAGGTGAATAAAGACCAGAAAGAAGTAAAAGATACAAGCATTAAGCATATCCACAGCATCAATTCCATGGCAGGTAGAGCTGAGCTTCAAGGTCTTCAGACTGGGAAGTGTTCAGTTTACCCAACAAACAGCAGAAAAGTCATTGGGGCTGGAAGGTTCTAGGCAAGAGGGGGGAATAGCAGCTTGGCTCACAGAGAAAATTCCTAACCACATGCTATATAGACTGACAGGCCATGTTGGAAACTATGGATTCTTCTCGAAATGTAATAGGAAAGCACTGGAAGGGGATGAGAGAAAGGCAACTCATCTTATTTATGTGTTTGAATGGTTGCTATTGTTGCTGCTGCTGTTGTTTGTTGTTTGGGAGGCTGACTATAGAAGAGGTAGAACAAGGCATGCTGTGGTATTACAATTATACTCCAGAAAAAATGGGGAAAGTCAATTTGAATAGGTTGAGGTGTGTGAAGGAATGAGGAAAATTTTCTTTATGAAAAGTTCATTATCTGAAACTCCTATGGTACTTAGTTTTCTGTGAAAAGGATGGAAAATAATCAAGAGGCAGGACATTGTATTCAAGTCTTTTAGGGCTAAGCAGAGTTGTATCCAAGTCAAGACCATTGCACCATCCTGTGAGCTTCTGTCACATCAACCCGATACAGTGGCAGGACACCACAAAAATCTTTGCCAATGGTGCTCAAATTGGAATAATGTAAAAGTAAGTAGAAAAGAAAATGTAAAAGTTTTGCCTACTGTAGTTCAGGGAGAAAGCAATTTGTTCGTCACCGACTTGATGGATTAGTCATACTGAGGCAGATTTCCCATCATTACTGACTTTATTTAATTACACCTGTAGCTGCCAAACTCAGCTGTATTGAGTCATAATGTTTTTCCTACAAAGGTGGTTGTTATCCAACTGATCTACCATATTTTAACACCTTGCACTTTAATTTGCCTCTTACTGAAATCACTGGGGCTGTGCTACATTTTCAAGGGCTCCCAGCTGGCCCTATCTGTAGTCAGGGTCCAAATGAGGAAGCCATTTGCCAATGATGCCCTTTTATCTATTAAACCACAGCATGGAACATGTCACAAACAGCTGAATGAAAACTAAAACCATAAACCCTCAGGCATCTGTGGGATCGAGATCCAAATCCTGGGAGAATATTAAGTTTTAGAACATTTTACTTTGTTGTGATTTTTTATTCGGATGTTTACTGTAGGTCTATTACCTCAGTGAATTTATTTTAAGAATCGGTTCATAGACTCATATTTGTGCCTACCAATGATCAACTATTATTTCAGGAGCATGTTGAGATTGGAGAAAATGTAGCCATTCAGTCATTCATCCAGCTAAATATTCATTATTATTAAGGTCTTATGCAAAAGGCACTGTGTAGTGGAAACAGTGATGGACAAACAGAAAAATCACCAAAAGGTGGCTACAATAAAAAAATCTGAATGAAGAAATTGGATTAATTCATTCCATCGGCAAATGCTTATTGAGTGCCTTTGAGGTGTGAAATACTATGCAAGATGCTAGGGGTGTGGTAGCAAACAAAACAGACAAGGCCTTGCTTACTTCAGTTCTAGTTTTCTGTGAAAGGAGTCACAGATCACCCCACATACTCAAAGAAACAATAATTCATAGGAAGGTTTTTTTGTTTGTTTGTTTGTTTGTTTTTTTCTATTAACAAAGGCTCCAAAGGTTAAGGAAATATGATAGAAGTTAAGCTTTGAGGTGAGACCTGAAAAATAGGTAGGACTTCAGCAAAAATGGAGGCAGGTTAGCTAAAAGGTTTAGGGCAAAGAAAGTCCATGATCAGATGTGCATTTCAGGCAGTGACTCTGGTATCAGCCAACAGAAGGATGGAGATGCCCCGACCTCGGGAAACACCATAGATTCCATTTAGGGAACAGGAGCATTAGCCCTTTGTGAATTATGAATCACAAATATTGTATATTGAAAGCCTATTCCCTCTTTTCTTAGACTCTAGGAGCCTATCCGGTCCCTTCTATTTTGACAAAGTAAAAAAGAACAAGGACCATGATAACTACACCACCTTTGACATTTCACAGTGGCTGGAATTAACTGCTGTGGGATAATAGCATCAAATCTTAAATTTGTAATGAATGTTAGCTTCACATCAGTTATGCAAATGGAGATTTAAATATATGTAGATTTATGACAAGATCCTTACGTGTAATGTATTTTCTTAAACTTCCAAAGGAATTTGTAACATAAAATAAAAATGAGAAAAAGGCAAACAATGACCATTGCAAAGGGGTTTTCTATAAACGCAGCGATGAAGCTCGTTCCAATAGCAATAATAATATAAGCCCACTGATTTCTTTCACATAGCTCATTTTACTGAGCTTTTGCGTGTATCAGAAGGCAACAGCAGCTGGCAATCTGGAGCGGCAAAGATTTCATCTCACTTTGCATATACAGGCCGCATGCTGTGGCATTAACAACTTTTCAATTGTTCTCCTGCTACCATTGAGCTGTTGCATTTGGATATGATGTATATTTTTTAATTTAAATAAAATATATTTAATATTGATTTCTTTTCATCCATATTCAGTATGCCGTCCAAACTACAAAATCTGTTAATGAAAGCTCCCTTTCCGGAGTTGACAAAAACATCTTCTCTGACTCTGGGTTTCCTTTATTCTTTGTACAGCTTTGCTGTCCCAGAATGCCACAGCTCTCTCTAGTCCAATCAATATCTATTGATAATTTTAACATAAAATATTGTTCTCTAGATACAAACCAAGCATACTATAAAATGTGCTTTTCCAGATTCAATAAAGATATGCAATTAATTTATTAGATAGGCACCTAATAAATCAGTAATATATTAGTGTATTACCAAAGTAACAAATTTGCTAAGACATAATGTACTTTGGGTTAATGAACACACTGAACATAGACAAAGGTTTTCAGGAAAGCTATGAAGTAAAAATGTTTTCAATGTCTCTAGCACCGGGACTAGAGAAACAGTGTAGCAGATAAAAGCCCTTGCCATACAAACCTCACAACTTGATTTCTATCCATAGAATCCATGTTGGAAGGAAAGAACCAACCCTAAAAGTTGTCTTCCTCCCCATTCCCCCATATCCATGCAGTGGCACCACTGTTCCTATACTCCCACATACACACTGTAAACACACACGGACACACACACACATATCAATGATAAATAAAATTTAATATCCCTGAAAAGGAGCAAGAAGTTTTGATGGAATCATCAAAATATCTGCATAGTAATTGTCCATAGAACTCTATGTAATCTCATTCCAGAGAAAACAAAGAGAGAGATCTCTGATTGCCACCACTGTCCACAAGTTGTTAGATAGTTTTATTTATTTGAAGTGTTCATATTCCATACAATCACTAAATCAGGAAAGACAATTAGAACATTATTGGATTCAAATATTTGCCCCACTGGAGAGTCAAAAACAATGCTTGATCTACGTTTGATCTAAGTACAAGAAATGAAGCACGAACTCTAACCCACAGCTCTAGTTTTTCTCTGAGTGTCAGGTGAACATCAGTCAAGATTTTTGCAAACATGCAAAAAAGTCAGATCCTATAGGACAGAGAAAGAAGAAATACTTGCTTGAAAATGAATCTCACAAAAAATTTATAATTTCCTGACAGATCTTCTCCTATCATCTTCAAAGGCTCTCAGAGAAAGTTTTATTTTCATCATTTTTAAGCCAAAAAAAAAAGTCCTTAATCATTATCAAAAGAATTTAAATTTGAGATACCCATCTGTTGCAATTTTTAGAGGCTCCAAACACCCTCACAGAGAGAAAAACCTTGGTTTTGAACTTCAGTGATTAAACAGTAGTCTTCATTGTACAATCTGCTTATACTGCTGTTAGGTAGCAAGCAGTTTAATGACAACCTTCAGTCAAGAGCCTCTTGTCCTACAAGACACTCATTATTCAAGAAGAAAACAATCTACGTTTTAAAAATGAAAGAATCTCTGCTCATACAAGTGTTTTATGCTGTATTTTTTTTTAATCTCCAATTCAGAGACCTTGCAACCACCAGAATTATAATGTTTTTTTCCTTTGAAAAAAAGCCATTATAATAAAGAAATGAAGGCACTTAATTATCATCTCATGGTCATCTTTCTGCCTATCTGCAGATTGCGAAGTCCAATAACAATTTGAATGAAAGCATCCCTTCATGGCTACAACCCATCATACCTGGACTACAGCTTCCAGAAGATAATTATATGCTTGCAACCAGAAGGTCACCACATAAGGCAAAAGTCACCAACTAGATGCTTGAATTCTTTCCCAAGTACGCATAACACAATTCAGGGTGAATGGCTATGAAGAGAGAAACAGCTTACAGAAGGGACAATTTTTAAATGCCCAGTTAATGCTTTGAAAGATAATCTTTAAATAAACATGACAATGAAATCTAGGTAATAAGCTAATATTTTTTTCCAACATGTTAACTGGCTCATAGTCTGAATTAAAAATAACCATAAAAATTATACAAAACTAATATTTTACAGTAATGTTCACCAAAGTAGTTGAGACAGGGCTTAAATGAGAGGAACCTCTAGGAAAAAAGATAGAGCCCTACTACATCAATTTGCTATAAACGACAGCATGTGTTGTGTTTTATTTTGAATTCTCTGATAAATGAATGTTTATCCTGGGATCAATGGATCTGGGTGAATGGCAGATTGCAGTAGCAATTGCTTTCTTACCGAGAGAATTATCTTAAATCAGATCTTCTTTGTTTGATGAAACCTAAATTGCAGGGGGAATATTTAAACATCTAAGGAGAAAATCCATAGATAAGCTAACACATGGCTCCGAGATGCATTTAGCAGAACTAATTGTCTCTATTATTCTTTTATTCCAGGAGCCACAGATAGAATGTATAAGTCAAATAACAAAATACCTATCATTATACCTTCTTGATCAAGGACTGTAGGCCACCAAAGTAGTATATTTATTTCAAGAGAAGTAGGAGGACTGGAACAAACCAGACAAATCGCATCTAGCACAAGCAAAGCTAAATAACAAGACTAAGAGTAAAGACACATTCCTCGTTCTCTATCATTATTTGTAAGGCCATCGGAATGAGAGTAGCCATCTCTCCTGTATGCTATTGATGGTCACAAGGCTCAAAAATAGTGAGAAGGCTTGCAAGTTGTAAGTGAACACACACAGATGCCCTGAGACACTGGTAAATATATAACCATGGTTAAGATCTGTCCCTCAGATGGGACAACACACATGTTAACCAAACACTGGATATAGAATCCGAAGGAAAGGCATTTTTAAGCTTGGTAGCTGGAAAATAAATTTTGAAACGCATGAAGTATTCAAATGCTGTCTCCTCACCATGTTCTTGTCTGTGATAGCCTACTGGTGTACCTCTGCTCCTCAACAGTTCTAAGTACAATGTCACCACACCCCCAGACCTATATGCATGGTCCCCATTGTCCTGGCTACATCCAAACACTGAAGAGTGTGGTCTGAGACAGTCCTTTCTTTTCATTCTTAGACCTTCAATCTTTGTTTGTCTACTGTGTACTTCTCTTTGAATCACCTTGAAAGATCAGAGACTTTATGCAAATAGGAGGCAGAGCCATCCGAAAACAAACTAAAGTGCTCTCTTTTACATTCAGCAATACATAACCTCCCCACCATGATTTTTAAATTTTGGTAACAGACAAACGTTTATCAGGCACTGAGGAGGAAAGAAAGGAAAGATGAAAGCCCAGGGCTCACTAGGATCCCTTCGGAAGCCCATTCGCCAATTAAGTGGTGCCCCTGGAGGTTCACTCAGGTCAGATGCAGGAATCAGAGGCTGCCTTGCATTTGGAGGAAGCTGGCTTAAAGCCCCGGGCCTAGGATCTTCTTCTTCCTTTAAAAGACTTATTTAAAATAAATAGCCAAGGCTTTGTTTCTTTGCCACATCCTCGGCTGTTATGAGCTGAGGTCAGGACAAATAGCTCCTGTCCCCTACACAGCGCTAAGAGTGAAATGGCTCCATTGTGGAATCAGTAAATCACACAATCCTCCCAGCTAAGGACAAATGGCCTTTGCAGTGCGCCACCGGCTCAAACAGGTATCAACAGAGCTTGGGCTGGAGCCTGTTACGTTTCAGCTTTGCCCCAGGTCTTTTCAAATGCCCTTTGAAGAGATCACACCGACTCTCCAGCACTGGCTGCACCCAAGTAGAGAGACTCTTTGCCATCTCACTGCAGATTTGCCACGGCTGTCAGGGACATTCACAAAGACAAAGACTGACAAATTACACTCCTTCCATTAATTTTCAAGTAGGTTTTTAAAGCGCAGGACTCTGATGAAGTATTTTGAGTAGTGCTGGGTATGTCAAGGACACATATTAAATATCTCACTCATAATTTTTGAAAATCTTCCTCATTCAAAATTGTCACAGCTTGACAGCTTAGCTCTGTTTTGAGTATATTATTTTACAATGTACTACAAACTGATTGAGGAGCTGACATATCTGACTCCACCCAAACAAGAATCTTTAAATCTATCTGATAGAAAAGAATACTTAATGAAAATGAATATACAGATGTCCCATCTACTAGGAAAAAAAATGTCAAATTACACAATATCTTTGCTGAAAATACACCTCTACCACTGTCCCTTCAAGAACAGGCACACTCTTTTTAAGACAAAATGTGACAGTTATTAGAAACCAGTTTGATTGAATCGTCATTTAATTCTTTGTCTAAAAGAAAAGTCCAGAGTCGGGCGTGGTGGTGCACACCTTTAATCCCAGCACTTGGGAGGCAGGGGCAGGCAGATTTCTGAGTTTGAGGCCAGCCTGGTCTACAATGTGTGTTCCGGGACAGCCAGGGCTCTACAGAAAAACCCTGTCTCACCCCCCCCCCCAAAAAAAAGAAAAAAGAAAAAGTCAAAGTCCAGGATTTTAGTTCCTACACACACACACACACACACACACACACACACACACACATACACCCCACACCTTAAAATAGAGTTTAATATAATTACTATCCCACTTAGCCATTCTTTGAATTCAAGGACTGATTCTTTCTTATACAAATGCCTCATAACAAGAAAAGAATAAGAGACAAATATGATTATTACAATTCTCTAACCTAGGTTGGAAATTTAACCTTAAGATAAAACGCAGAAGGAGGAGGAGGAAGAGAAGGAAGAGGAAGAAGAGAAGGAGAAGGAGTAGGAACAGGAGGAGAAGGAGGAGGAACAGGAGGAGGAAGAGGAAGAGGAAGAGGAGAAGGAGAAGGAACAGAAGGAGGAAGAGAAGGAAGAGGAGGAGAAGAAGGGAGAGGAGGAGAAGGAGGAGGAAGAGGAGGAAAAGGAGGAGGAAGAGAAGGAGGAAGAAGGAAGAGGAGGGGAGAAGGAGGGGAGGAGAGGAAGGAAAAGGGAATAGGAGATGGAAATGATAAGGAAGAAGATGAGAAAGGAGGGGAAGGAAAAGAGAGAAAGAAGAGGCGGAAAGGAGTGAAAAGGAGGAGAGGAAAGTTGAAGATATAACCACATCAAAGGAGTTAAAAACCAGAGAGGCCCTATAGGTAGCTCTCCAAAACCTGAGGGCAAGGCCTCCTTGCTGAAGAAAAGACCTACACAACTCATTGAACATGGTGAGGTCAAGCTTACCTACATCCTCCTTTCTTTGGTATAGGAAGGTACTCTTCAGGTTATCAGAGAAGAAACATAAACACTACAAACCTTTTGATCTGAAATGGTGCCCTGCCTACAAGATGTGCTAGGGCAATGGCACAAATCTTGTGAGAGTACCAACAAATACCTGATTTGACTTAAGGTTCACTCCACTAGACTGAATGTTTACCCAACTATTTGGATGGCAAAGAAGCTGAGACTAGATAAACCAGGGACCTAGAATAAAATCAAACACCTCTATTCTACTAAAAGAACATAGCAACAAAGTGACTCCTAATGACATTCTGCTACACTCATCGAACAGTGTCTTGTTTGTCCCTCACCGGAGAGGCTTCTTCAGGAAGCAGAAGAGAATAAATGCAGAAACCCACAGCCAGATAATACGAAGAGAGTACGAGACCCTGAAACACTCAGCCCTAAACTAAATGACTATATCAAATGCCTCACCTCCAAACTCAAGGAACCCTGTGGAAGAGGAGACAAATAGAGTATTAAAGCCAGACGTGATGGAGGGCACCAGGTAGATTAAGACTTCTTAATCAATAGGATTTACACACATACACTTTTTTTTTTGTCAGATGTCTTTACTTACATTACAAATGTTAATCCTTTTTCCTGGTTTCCCCTCCAAAAACTCCCTATCCCTTCCCCTCTCCCCCTAATCACCAACCCACCCACTCCCACTTCCTGGCCCTGGCATTCCCCTATACAGGGCTATAGAGCCTTCACAGGACCAAGGGCCTCTCCTCCCATTGATGATTCACTAGGCCATCCTCTGCTACATATGCATCTAGAGCCATGAGTTCCACCATGTGTTTTCTTTGATTAGTGGTTTAGTTCCAGGGAGCTCTGGGGGTAATGGTTAGTTCATATTCCTGTTCCTCCTATGGGGATGCAAACCCCTTCAGCTCCTTGGGTCCTATCTCTAGCTCTTCCATTAGAGATCTTGTGCTCAGTCCAGTGATTGGCTGAGAGCATCCACCTCTATAATTGTCAGGCACTGATAAAGCCTCTTAGGAGACAGCTATATAAGGCTCCTGTCAGCAAGCTCTTGTTGGCATCCACAATAGTGTCTGGGTTTGATGGTTGTATATGAAATGGATTCCCAGGTGGGGCAATCTCTGAATTCTTCCCCATGTTCTTTTCTATTAGTTTCAGTGTATCTGGTAATGTATAGATCCTTGATCCACTTGGACTTGAGCTTTGTACAAGGAGATAAGAATGGATTGATTTACATTCTTCTACATGCTAACCACCAGTGGAACCAGCACCATTTGTTGAAAATATTGTCTTCTTTTCCACAGAATGGTTTTTAGGTCCTTTGTCAAAGATCAAGTGAACATAGGTATGTGGGTTCATTTCTGGGTCTTCAATTCTATTCCATTGATCTACCTTTCTGTTGCTGTACCAATACCATGCAGTTTTTATCACAATTGCTCTGTAGTACAGCTTGAGGTCAGGGATGTGATTCCACCAGAAGTTCTTTTATTGTTGAGAATAGTTTTTACTGTCCTAGGTTTTTTGTTATTCAAGATGAATTTGCAAATTGCCCTTTATAACTCTGTGAAGAATTGAGTTGCAATTTTGATAGGGATTGCATTGAACCTGTATATTGCTTTTGGCAAGGTGGCCATTTTTACTATATTAATCCTGAAAATCCCAGGGCATGGAAGATCTTTCCATCTTCTGAGATCTTTTATTTCCTTCTTCAGAGCCTTGAAGTTCTTGTCATACAGATATTTCCCATGCTTAGTTAGAGTCACACCAAGGTATTTTATATTACTTGTGACCGTTGTGAAGGGTGTTGTTTCCCTAATTTCTTTGTCAGTCTATTTATTCTTTGAGTAGAGCAAGGTCACTGATTTGTTTGAGTTAATTTTATATCTAGATACTTTGATGAAGTTGCTTATCAGCTGTAGAATGCTCTGGTGGAATTTTTGAGGTCACTTAAGTATACTATCATATCATCTGCAAATAGTGATATTTTGATTTCTTCCTTTTCAATTTGTATCCCTTTGACCTCCTTTTGTTGTCTAATTGCTCTGTCTAGGATACCAAGTACTATTTTGAATAGATAGGGCAGCCTTCTCT
Organism: Mus minutoides; assembly: GCA_902729485.2. Classification (NCBI taxonomy): domain Eukaryota; kingdom Metazoa; phylum Chordata; class Mammalia; order Rodentia; family Muridae; genus Mus; species Mus minutoides. Next base: position 1,426,297 of record LR749679.1, on the reverse strand, counting down.
AGTCCCTGATTTTAGTGGGATTGCTTCAAGTTTCTCTCCATTTAGTTTGATGTTGGCTACTGGTTTGTTGTATATTACTTTTATTATGTTTAGGTATGGGTATTGATTTCCTGATCTTCCCAAGACTTTTAACTTGAAGGAGTGTTGGATTTTGTCAGATGCTTTCTAAGCATCTAATGAAATGATCATATGTTTTTTTTGTCTTTGTGTTTGTTTATATAGTGGATTACATTGATGGATTTCAGTATATTGAACCATTCCTGAATCCCTGGGATGAAGCCTACTTGGTCATGATAGATTCTGTTTCTATTTTATGAAGAGTTTGAGGAGTGTTGGTATTAGGTCTTCTTTGAAGGTCTGATAGAACTCTGCACTAACCCCATCTAGTCCTGGGCTTTTTTTTTTTTTTTTTTTTTTGGTTGAGAGATTATTAATGAGTATTTCTATTTCTTTAGGGGATATGGAACTGTTTAGATCATTTATCTGATCCTGATTTAACTTTGGTACCTGATAACTGCCTAGAAAATTTTCCATTTCATTCAGATTTTCCAGCTTTGTTGATTATAGGCTTTTGTAAAAAGATCTCCTCGGTTTCTGTTACATCTCCCTTGTCATTTCTGATTTTAGTAATTAGGATACTGTCTCTGTTCCCTCTGGTTAGTATGGCTAAGGCTTTATCTATCTTGTTATCATTGACTAGAGTGTTGTTCAACTTAGATGTGTATGTGGAATTTCTATTGTTTATGTTGTTATTGAAAATCAGCCTTAGACCATGGTGATCTGATAGTATGCATGAGATTATTTCAATCTTCTTGTATCTGTTGAGGCCTGTTTTGTGACCAATTATATAGCCAATTTTGGAGAAGGTACCATGATGTGCTGAAAAGAAGATATATTATTTTGTTTTAGGATAAAATGTTCTATATATTTATCTGCTAAATCCATTTGGTTCATAACTTCTGTTAGTTTTACTGTGTCCCTGTTTGATTTCTGTTTCCATGATCTGTTTATTACTGAGAGTGGGATGTTTAAGTCTCCCAATATTATTGTGTGAAGTGCAATGTGTGCTTTGAGCTTTAGTAATGTTTCTATTATGAAAGTGGTTGTCCTTGCATTAAAAACATAGATGTTCAGAATTGAGAGTTCTTGGTAGATTTTTGCCTTTAATGAGTCTGAAGAGTCATTTCTTTTTTTTTAACTTTAGATTAAAAGTTGATTTTATTCATTATTAGAATGGCTACTCCAGCTTGTTTCTTGGGACCATTTGTTTAGAAAATTGTTTTCCAGCCTTTTTTCCAAGGTAGTGTCTGTCTTTGTCACTGAGGTGGGTTTCCTATATGCAGCAAAATGTTGGAACCTGTTTACTTCTCCAATCTATTAGTCTATGTCTATTTATTGGGGAATTGAGTCCATTAATATTAAGAGCTATTCAGGAAAAATGATAGTTGCTTCCTGTTATTTTTTTATGCTAGAGGTAGAATTATGTTTATATGGCTATCTTCTTTTAGGTTTATTGAAAGATTACTTTCTTGCTTTTTCTAGGGTGTAGTTTCCCTCCTTGTTGGAGTTTTCCATTTATTATCCTTTGAAGGGCTGGATTTATGGAGAGATATTGTGCAAATTTGTTTTTGTCATAGATTATCTTGTTTTCTCCATCGATGGTAATTGAGAGTTTTGCTGGGTATAGAAGCATAGGCTGTCATTTGTGTTCTCCTCTGGTCTGTATGATGTCTCCCTAGGGTTTTCTAGCTTTCATAGTCTCTGGTGAGAAGTCTGATGTAATTCTCATAGGTCTGTCTTTATATGTTACTTGACTTTTTCCCTTACTACTTTTAATATTCTTTCTTTGTTTTGTGCATTCAGTGCTTTGATTATTATGTGTTGGGAGAAATTTCTTTTCTGGTCCAACCTACTTGGTGTTCTGTAGGCTTCTTGTATGCTCATGGGCATCTCTTTCTTTAGGTTAGGGATATTTTCTTTTATAATTTTGTTGAAGATATTTACTGGCCTTTTAAGTTAGGGTCTTTGTTCTCTTCTATACCTATTATCCTTAGGTTTGTCTTCTTATTGTGTCCTGGATTTCCTGGATGTTTTGGGTTAGGAACTTTTTGCATTTTGCATTTTCTTTGATTGTTGTGTCAATGTTTTCTATGGTATATTCTGCACCTGAGATTCTCTCTTTTATCTCTTATATTCTGTTGGTGATGCTTGCATCTATTGCTCCTGATCTCTTTCCTAGATTTTCTATCTCCAGAGTTATCTCCCTTTGTGATTTCTTTATTGTTTCTACTTCCAGTTTTAGATCCTGGATTGTTTTGTTCAATTCCTTCGCCTGTTTGATTGTGCTTTCCAGTAATTCTTTAAGAGATTTTTGTGTTTCCTCTTTAAGGGCTTCTAGTTGTTTACCTGTGTTCTCCTGTATTTCTTTAAGCTTTATGAAATGCCGCAGACCCTTTAGATCCCCTGTCTGTGTGGAATGGGTTCTCTGGAGAAAGTGGGCGAAGGAATTCCGCAAATGTGGGTGACAAACAGAGACCACACGAGAGGGTGTTAGAATCTGAATGTAATTTGTCAAATAGGGCATCAGACTTTTTTTTTCAATATTTTTTATTAAATACTTTCTTAATTTACATTTCAAATGCTATCCTGAAAGTTCCCTCCCCCCTCCTCCCCTGCCCACCTACTCCCACTTCTTGGCCCTGGCGTTCCTCTGTATTGAGGTATATAAAGATTGCAATACCAAGGGTCCTCTCCTCCTAATGATGGCCGACTAGGCCATCTTCTGCTACATGTGGAGCTAGAGACACGAGTTCTGGGGGTTCTGGTTAGTTCATATTGTTGTTCTTCTAGGGTTGCAGGCCCCTTCAGCTCCTGGGGTTCTATCTCTAGCTTCTCCATTGTGGGCCCTGTGTTCCATCATATAGATGACTGTGAGCATCCACTTCTGTACGAGACAGCTATATCAGGGTCCCTTAAGTAGACACTTGCTGTCCTATGCAATAGTGTCTGAGTTTAGTTATTGATTATGGGATGGATCCCCTCTGGTGGGGTAGTCTCTGTATGGTCCATTCTTTCATCTTAGCTCTAAACTTTGTCTCTGTAACTCCTTTCATGGGTATTTTGTTTCCTGTTCAAAGGAGGAATGAAGTATCCACACGCTAGTCTTCCTTCTTGATTTTCTTGTGTTTTGCAAATTGTATCTTGGGTATTCTAAGTTTCTGGGCTAATATCCATTTATCGGTGAGCACATATCCAATGACTTCTTTTGTGATTGGGTTACCTCACTAAGGATTATATCCTCCAGATACATCCATTTGCCCAAGAATTTCATAAATTCATTTTTTAAATAGCAGAATAGTACTCCATTGTGTAAATGTACCACATTTTATGTATCCATTCCTCTGTTGAGGGACATCTGGGTTCTTTCCAACTTCTGGCTATTATAAATAAGGTTGCTATAAACATAGTAGAACATGTGTACTTTTTACCAGTTGGAACATCTTTCTGATATATGCCCAGGAGAGGTATTACTGGATCCTCAGGCAGTACTATGTCCAATTTTCTGAGGAACCTCCAGACTGATTTCCAGAGTGGTTTTACAAGCTTGCAATCCCACTAACAATGGAGGAGTGTTCCTCTTTCTCCACATCCTCGCCAGCATCTACTGTCACCTGAATTTTTGATCTTAGCCATTCTGACTGGTGTGAGGTGGAATCTCAGTTTTGTTTTTATTTGCATTTCCCTAACGATTAAGGATGTTGAACATTTTGTCAGATGTTTCTCAGCCATTTGAAATTCCTCAGTTGAGAATACTTTGTTTAGCTCTGTAGCCCATTTTTTAATGGGGTTATTCGTTTTTCTGGAGTCCAGCTTCTTTAGCTCTTTGTAGATGTTGGATATTAGTCCCCTATCAGATTTAGGATTGGTAAAAATCCTTTCCCAATCTGTTGGTGGCCTTTTTGTCTTATTGACTGTGTCTTTTGCTTTACAGAAGCTTTGCAATTTTATAAGGTCCCATTTGTCAAATCTTGATCTTACCACACAGGCCATTTCTGTTCTGTTTAGGAATCTTTCCCCTGTGCCCATATCTTCGAGGGTTTTCCCCACTTTCTCCTCTAAAAATTTCAATGTTTCTGGTTTTATGTGGAGGTCTTTGATCCACTTAGACTTATGCTTTGTACAAGGAGATACGAATGGATCAATTTGCATTCTTTTACATGCTAACAGCCAGTTGTGCCAGCACCATTTGTTGAAAATGCTGTCCTTTTTCCACTGAATGGTTTTAGCTCCCTTGTCAAAGATCAAGTGACCATAGGTGTGTGGATTCATTTCTGGGTCTTCAATACTATTCCATTGATCTATCTGTCTGTTGCTATACCAGTGCCACGCAGTTTTTATCACAATTGTTCTGTAGTACAGCTTAATGTCAGGCATGGTGATTCCCCCGGAGGTTCTTTTATTGTTGAGAATAGTTTTTGCTATCCTAGGTTTTTTATTATTCCAGATGAATTTGCAAATTGCCCTTTCTATCTCAGTGAAGAATTGAGTTGGAATTTTGATGGGGATTGCATTGAATCTGTAGATTGCTTTCGGCAGGATAGCCATTTTGACTATATTAATCCTGCCAATCCATGAGCATGGGAGAT
>LR749679.1:1405099-1421551 GCA_902729485.2 Mus minutoides | reverse complement strand
ACGATCTTTTACTTCCTTAGTTAGAGTCACACCAAGGTATTTTATAGTATTTGTGACTATTGTGAAGGGTGTTTTTTCCCTAATTTCTTTCTCAGCCCTTTGATCCTTTGTGTAGAGAAAGGCCATTGATTTGTTTGAGTTAATTTTATATCCAGCTACTGCACTGAAGCTGTTTATCAGGTTTAGGAGTTCTCTGGTGGAATTTTTGGGGTCCTGAATATATACTATCATAGCATCTGCAAACAGTGATATTTTACCTTCTTCCTTTCCAATTTGTATCCCCTTGATCTCTTTTTGTTGTCTAATTGCTCTGGCTAGGACTTCAAGTACTATGTTGAATAGGTAGGGAGAAAGTGGGCAGCCTTGTCTAGTCCCTAATTTTAATGGGATTGCTTCCAGCTTCTCTCCATTTAGTTTGATGTTGGCTACTGGTTTGCTGTATATTGCTTTTATTATGTTTAGGTATGGGCCTTGAATTCTTGATCTTTCCAAGACTGGAGTTAGGTAACACATGGGCAAGGTACAGTGAGATCACTGTATGCTTAATGACTCTTACACAAAACAGAGGAAATGTAAACACAAAGACTGGCAGGAACTGGGCAATAAAACAACTGAGACAAAGTCAGCTCTATCTAAGGTCAGATATAGTTTTAGTTCCATGTGTGAGGTCTTTACACTCCCAGGGCAAGGGTTTCACACCCAAGTCTTGGTTCTAATTAGGGAGTTCTGCTCTAGCTAACCTTCTCATGAATAATGCAATACTCTAAAACCGCAGCCTGATCTACTTCCTGAACTATTGTAAATTCCTGTATATGGGAGTGACTTGGCTTTTATTCTACGTGAATAGTGTGGGGGGACGTTCTACTAATAAGTAATGTTGTCTGCCATACCTGGCTGTAGTGAAGATTCCTGTCTCAATGGGAAAACCTAACTCTTTCAAGGTAAACCCATCTATTCCCTAAAGCTATTGTCCTAGTAAACATTCTGCAGACCAGCCCTGAGCTACTCAGGCTCCGTTCTTTGTAATGCCTAATTAGATTCCCTGTCTTTAGATTCCTAGTGAATTTAAGGATATTCTAGGACATTGGAACACTGGCAGAAGGCTTAGCTACGTCAGAATTCAATCTTTAATGTCACTATAATAAAATAATACTAAAGTAGAGCACATGGATCCATACACCAGACTAATGCAGGGATAAACAAACGGGTTGCAAGAATATCTTCCTGGGCGTGGTGGTGCACACCTTTAATCCCAGCACTCGGGAGGCAGAGGCAGGCAGATTTCTGAGTTCGAGGCCAGCCTGGTCTACAAAGTGAGTTTCAGGACAGCCAGGGCTATACAAAGAAACCCTGTCTCGAAAAACTAAATAAATAAATAAATAAATAAATAAATAAATAAATAAATAAAATAATATCTTCCCAGGAGAATGAGTTTCTTTTGAAACTCTGTGTCTCATGAGTGCTTTTAGGCTTTTCAACATGTCAAACCCTACACTGGGATGTATGTAATAATGAAATAGGCCAGGCGTGGTGGTGTACACCTTTAATCCCAGCACTCGGGAGGCAGAGGCAGGTGGATTTCTGAGTTCAAGGCCAGCCTTGTCTACAGAGTGAGTTCCAGGACAGCCAAGGCTCTACAGAGAAACCCTGTCTCGAAAAAAAATATATTAAAAATAAAAAAGAAATATGATTTTCCATCCACATCTTGCTTTCCCAGTTTGTTAGGTTATCCAGTACTTGCTGTCGTGGGATAACTGGGTTCTGATGATGCCAAGTATTGGTAAGATTTGTGAGCTTGCCTTTCACCATCTGGTTATCTCTGGTATTAGATGGTATTGCTGTCTCTGGCTAGAGTTTGTCCCTCCTGTGGGTCTGTAAGCCTGTGTCAGCACTCCTGGGAGACCAGATCTTTCCTGGTGGAACTTGTGTACAGAGGGCTCTGGAACAACCCAAGCTCTGGGTGCAGATGGCAACCAGAAGGATCCTGTCCTAGCTGCTTTACTGTTCCTGTGCCTCATGTGTTCTTCACCGCCACACCCCCCCCCCAATACACTTCAGACAGTTATTGAAATGTAGACTGCATGCCCAGCAGTATATGTTCAATACAAAACAAACTCAGTGGCAACTTTGGATGTTCCTGTCTCATGATATCATACAGACACTTTTAAAAATTGTATTTATTTTGTTTTATTTATATCTTTCTTCTATTTTTTTAACTTACCCGTCCCTTACATATATACTACAGCTTTCAGTATAGTGTATTTAATGGGAATCCTGTGTGCACAAATGAGTGGGTGTGTCTATATCTGTTTCTTGTGCCTTTGGGGGATCTTTTCCTTTTGTCTGTTTGTTTCATCTTATTCTGGTGGGTTAGCTTTTGCTCTATCTTATTATATTATATTTTCTTTTATTATTATCCCTTTCAAAGCCTGTGTGTTCTCTAATGAGAGACAGAGAGGGGTTAGATCTAATGGGAGGGGGTGTGGGAAGGAGCTGGAAGGAGCAGAGGGAGGAGAAATCATGATCAGAGTATGTTACATGAAGAGAAAAGTCTATTTTCAAGAAAAGGAAATAAAAAGATTCTACACATAATTAATATTCTATCCATTCTTCCCCACCCTGACAAGTTAACCTATAAAACCCACTGGCTGCAGAATGGAAGCTTTCTAAAGATAGAGTCATGCGTTCGTGTAGAAAAAAAAATGCTTTGCCATAATCTCATTTCATTCCCTGAGTGTCTTCTTACATTAAGTCTGTAGCACTATGAAAAACAGTGAGGATCAGAGGCTTGGCTGTGAGGCTGTGTCTTCTGTAATAACAAAAGCCATAGCCATAGAGTTTCCACCTACATGACTATCTGAATGTGAGCCGAACAAGGATGATATCAATACACATGTCAGACACACAAGTAGTATGTACTGAAAGGCTCATATACAAATATATATGCATACACGATATATGTACGCAATAACAATTTGAGAGTAAAGAGGCCATGAATTAGTTTATAGACGGATATATGAGGAGGTTTGAAGGGAGAAAGGGGAAGGAGAAATATTCTAACTATATTATAATATTAAAAATCAAATTAAAAATATAATCAGTAACAGAAAGAGAGAAAGAAAGGAGGAACGAATGAATGAAGAAACAAAGGAAGGAAGGAAGGAAGGAAGGAAGGAAGGAAGGAAGGAAGGAAGGAAGGAAGGAAGGAAGGAACATGAGGCAATAGGGGGATGGACTTCTGTCAGAGAGGAAGTTGATGTTGCTTGCCATCTACAGCTTGGAAGAAGTTAAGGATTAAAAGAAAGCACAGTGTCGGGGCATCCTAGGACTTTGCAACTTTCATGAAGTCAAATAACATGATACCAACACTGAATGCAGCGTAGACAACCCCTTAACAAGGCTCTCTTCACACGTGATTGCAGATTGTATCAAGTCAACCATTACAACTGTACTGGCTAGTTTTGGGTCAACTTGACACAGCTGGAGTTATCAGAGAAAGGAGCTTCAGTTGGGGAAGTGCCTCCATGAGATCTAGCTGTGGGGTATTTTCTCAATTAGTGACCGAGGGGGAAAGGCCCCTTGTGGGTGGGACCATCTCTGAGCTGGCAGTTTTGGGTTCTATAAGAGAGCAGGCTGAGCAAGCCAGAGGAAGCAAGCCAGTAAGGAACATCCCTCCATGGCTTCTGCACCAGCTCCTGCTTCCTACCCTGCCTGAGTTCCAGTCCTGGCTTCCTTCAGTGATAAACAGCAATGTGGAAGTGTAAGCCAAATAAACCGTTTCCTCCACAACTTGCTTCTTGGTCATGATGTTTGTGCAGGAATAGAAACCCTGACTAAGACACCAACTAACCACCACACCCTCTTGCCTGAGATTAGCTGAGGGGACAGAGATTAGCTGAGGGGACAGAGAGATTAGCTGAGGGGACAGAGAGCAACTTATTTTTTTTTTTCTTTTTTGTTTTTTTATTAGATATTTTCTTTAGTCACATTTCAAATGTTATCCCCTTTCCTAGTTTCCCCTCCAAAAATCCCTTCTCCCCTCCCCCTCCTCCCCCCTCCCCCTGTTCCCCAACCCACCCACTCCCATTCCTGGTCCTGGTATTTCTCTATACTGGGGCATAGAGCCTTAGCAGGACCAAGGCCCTCTCCTCCCATTGATGACCAAATAGGCCATCCTGACAGAGAGCATCTTAATGGAGACACTGTATTCCTCATGCCACAGAAACACCAGTACCACATCATAGTCTCTGAACCAGGCAGATGTACTCACCAGGCCCTTCTGTGAGCTTTCCCGAAGCCTCTCCTCCTCTGAGTCTCTCTGGGAACAGCTCCAATGATATGAATATGATGTCTCCTTTATCTAGTTCTCCAGTGTCCCATTCTATACAGATTTTCACCACTGGAGGTTTTTAATTGGCGCCTGAAATAGTTCTAACTGAAGCTCTCTTGTGACATAGCATTCATACATTATCTCTTTGGCCACTAGCGAAAGTGTTACTCTCTAAATTCAGTTTCCTAGCCATGCTGTCCATCTTTATTAAGACTTCCTTGAAACACGCTGATATGAATGAAGCCCAATAAGCCATGGGGATTCCAGATGTAGTCTCTCCTGGAAGTTCTTTTTGAAGGTCCCAACATTTAACCAGGCCTTGTATAAAGAACCCTCCATCCTATTTTCTTGTTTATAGGAAATGAGAGAAATTAGACAACTGTCCTACAATGGAATTAAGGACAAATATGTTCCTCATGTTGAATCTTATAATCACAATGCCTTGTGATTGATTTAATGAAAAATTACTACAACCATCCAAGGTAGATCTACTGATGGAACAGACCACTTAGAAGTCATCATATCAGGAAAAGAACTATGTTCCCCATCTCTCTCTCTCTCTCTTTCTCTCTCTCTTTCTCTCTCTCTGTCTCTCTGTGTGAGTGTGTGTGTGTGTGTGTGTGTGTGTGTGTGTGTTTTCCTACCTCTCTCTGTCTCTCTCTGTCTGTCTTTCTGTCTCTCTTTGTCTCTCTGTCTCTGTCTGTCTCTGTCACTCTCTGTCTCTCTGTCTCTCTGTCTCTCTCTCTCTATCTCTCTATCTCTCTCTATCTCTCTCACACACACACAGTGAATTCTATTACTTTTTAAAACTGGTTATAGATTTAGAATAATGTTCTCCAAAGAAAATCTGTTCACAAAATTCACTCTTGTCTGTATTCTGATCCATTCACAATCTTGACTGATGGGTTTATCTTCCATTAAACATGCTGCATTTTAACACCTTACTTGGTTGAATAGCACATGTTACATCTTTTTACCTCAGAGATTTTTACTATATACATTGATAGGAACAGAAGACAAGACTCTGGACAAGGACATCTTGGAAAGAAAGGAACTCAAACTTAGTGCCAATGACTTAGTCTGAAGTGAGCTATAGCAGGTGTCAGTCAGCCTGTAAGAACACATCATCAAATTACACATTCTAGAGATCCTCCCAGGACAAAGCACCCTTAAGAAAGAGGATCAACTCTCAATTGTCTGTTTTTGTCCACAGAAGATGTTTTTAACTAGAGGAGTCCCCTGCTTACATGAGGAAAAAGTACACTTGTTGTTTGTTTGTTTTTAATCTTATTTTCTTCCACCAGAAAGAATAGTTATAAAGAATATACTTGACAGCAAGATTAAATTAATTTTAGAAAACCAAGTTACATGTTTGCTCACATTTTGATCTAAAACATAGTGGGAATTTTGAATCTTCTGGTGTGGCTTTGTAGATAGCATTTTGAATAATTCTATAGCTGCTATAGCTGTAGAGGGATATCCCTTGGCCATAAAAAACATACCATGATAAAAGTCAAGGATACATATATCCTGGATGCTGACAGAATGTGGCAAAGAACATCGTCACCCAGAGGTGACATAAGGGTCAGATAGAATTACAGTGAACTTCTTACCAAAACCAGTGCCTTCCCACTGGTCTCCTCTGGGGTCATCTGTAAATGTTGAAGTTCTTGGAAAGAACAAAATAGGAGTAAATGTCAGAATGCCAATGTAATTATAACTGTATTTTTATTGTGGTGCATGAGCAAATAACATGCATAAGTGCGGTACTTATAAAATATTCATTTCATACTCTTAAGAGAGGGAGGTCATAAACTTCATCTATTCCTTGATATTAATAGTTGCATGACGATAGGTACTGGAAATTGACATTTTGAACATGCTGTCCTTTGAGCAATGAAAATTAACAACAGAGTATAGTAGTTAGAAGCCCATATTCTAAAGGTTTGTAATAAACCACTTATTACTAATATGACTTTAGAAAAAAAGTATGCAACCTTTCCACATCACATTTCATTATATGTAAAAAGAGGATAACAGTAGTGATTTCACACAGGATGCTATTAGAATTAATGAAGAGGCAAGAAAGCTATCAAGCTGTTAGAATAATATCTTGCATGTGGCCAGCTCTCCATGATATCTTAAATATAAACAATGTAACACATCAACATCATGATAATAGTGCAAACTGTATACTTGTGTTATGTAGAATATTATATATATGGATACGTATATAATACACAAATACATATGCATATTCACTCTCAAGAGCTTTGAAGAACTATGCATTTCATTTGTTTTTTTTTTCTTCTAAGCCTGTTATTTTATTTTCTTTATAAAGAGGAGATAAATTTTTAAGTATTATTTCAAATTGGTTAGATCAAGCGATCGTAAAAACTACAGTTAAATTGAAATTCTAGTGCTTGTTAAGAATTTGTCTTCCTTCTTCTTGAGTTTCATGTGGTTTGTGAATTGTATCTTCACTATTCCGAACTTCTGGGCTAATATCCACTTATCAGTGAGTACATACCATGTGTGTTCTTTTGTGATTGGGTTACCTCACTCAGGATGATATCCTCTAGATCCATCCATTTGCCTAAGAATTTCATGAATTCACTGTTTTTAAATGCTGTGTAGTACTCTATTGTGTAAAAGTACCACATTTTCTATATCGATTCCTCTGTTGAGGGACATCTGGCTTCTTTCCAGCCTCTGGCTATTATAAATAAGGCTGCTATGAACATACTGGAACATGTGTCTTTATTACATGTTTGAACATCTTCTGTGTATATTACCAGGAGTGGTATTGCTGGTTCCTCAGGTAGTACTATGTCCAATTTTCTGAGGAACCACCAGGCTGATTTTCAGACTGGTTGTACAAGCTTGCCATCCCACCAAAAATGGAGGAGTGTTTCTCTTTCTCCACATACTTGCCAGAATCTGCTGTCACCTGAGTTTTTAATCTTAGCCATTCTGACTGGTGTGAGGTGGAATCTCAGGGTTGTTTTGATTTGCATTTCCCTATTCCCTATTGGTTGTTGAACATTTTGGGGACTCATGGCTCCTGCTGCATATGTAGCAGAGGATGGCCTAGTGGGGCATCAATGAAAGGAGAGGCCCTTGGACCTTTGAAGGCGCTATGCCTCACTCAGTGTGGGGGAATGCCAGGGCCAGGAAGCAGGAGTGGTGGGTTGGTGAGCAGGGGGAAGGGGAGAAAACCAAGAACAGGGATAACATTTGAAATGTAAATAAAGAAAATATCCAATTAAAACAAAAAGGAATTTGTAACTAGCATTGTAACCAAAAAAATAATGTAAGGTGGGGAAGATAAAATTGATAATTAAAAAGAAAAAGAAAGCATGTCATATATTCACTTATAAGTAAATATTAGCCAGAAAGTACAGAATAACCATGCTTTAGGCAATAATCCCAGAGAAGCCAAATAACAAGGAGAAACCAAGGGAGGATGATTGAAGCTTTCTCAGGAGGGGAAACAAAATAGATATTAGAAGTAGATGAAAAGAAGGAACTGAGCAGAAGAGAAGTTGGAGAGGGAAATATAAGATCAAATGTAAGGAGAGCAGGGGAGAAAGAAGGGAGATTGAGGTTGGGGGACAATCTCTAGGATGTTCCAAAGACCTGGTATAGGGGGAGGCCCAAGAGACTCTATACAGGCAAGTCTGAGACTCCTAGCAGTGTGATGTGGATCCTGAAGTGGCCACTCGCTACAGCCAGGCACATCTTCCAGTGGAGAAATACAGACAGCAAACTCCCCATAAAACCTTTGACCAAAAATGGGCCCTGCCTACAAGATGTGCAGGGACAAACATAAAGCAGAGACTGAGGGAATGGCCAACCAATGACTAGCCCAAATTGAGACCCATACCATGGGCAAGAACCAATTCCTGACACTATTAGTGAAACTCTATTATGCTTGCAAACAGGAACCGAGCATAACTGTTCTTTGAGAGGATCTACTCAGCAGCCAATGGAAAGAGAGCAGAGACTTACACCCAAACATTAGGTGAAGATCTGAAAGTCTTATGGAAGAGTTGGGAGGAAGATTGAGGGACCAGAAGAGGACAAGAACTCCACGGGAAGACCAACAGAGTCAACTAGCCAGGTCCCTTGGGGACTCCCAGAGACTGAACTACCAACCAAAGAGCAAACATGTGCTGGACCTAAGCCCCTTGCACATATGTAGCAGATGAGAGGTTTGCTCTTCATGCGGGTCCCCCAACAACTGAAACAGGTACTGTCCCTATGCATGTTGCCTGCTTGCCTGTGGATCCTGTCCTCCTAAATGAACCACCTTGTCTGGCTGTCCTCAGTGGGATAGGATGCACCTAGTCCCGTAGCAACTTGATGTGCAGGGGCGGGGGTGGGGGGGTTAGTTGAAAGAGGTGACACCCAGAGGGGGACTTTCCCATCTCTAAAAAGAAGGGGAAGGTGGAATGGGGTAAAGATTTGTGTAAGGAAGTACTTAGAGGAGAGGAAGAGTTGTAAAGTGAATAAATACTTTTTTAAAAAAAATAAAAGGACAAATATCAGTATTTCATAAAGAAATTATTAAAACAAACCAGTATTTTGGAATCCAAACTGCCATCATTTCTCAATATCTTTAAGAGTATTTGCAAAGTGAAATTTTAGAATTCTTGGTATCACTTACAACCAGCTGATATTTAATCAGATCTGTTATCTGCCAATGGAAATTGATAAATTGAAATGATTTTCCTGATGAATTCTAAGAGAAGTATTTAAAATTCAATATGATCCGCTTAATGACAGGAGTATGAACTCAAATATTATTAAAGACTTTCAGGGACAGGTATATCTTTAGACCCCTGTCCAAGGCCAGCCCAGGCTCCACAGCAAAATAAAATCGTGAATGAGTGAAAGAAAATGAATTGTATAAAATATTTTTGAGTTGGAGAAGGATGAATATATCTATATTAGCCCATTTCCATCACTCTGATAGAATCCCTGACAGATCCACTTACAGGAGAAAGGATACATTTTGTGTTCCAGTACGCAGTCATTGGGTACAAGCACAAAGCTTGCAAGCTTTAGCATCCCCCAGTATGATTCACACACAACTGAAAGCCCATGTCGATAGATCCTGTTGGTATCACTGCTTTCTGCTCCTGGAGACAGAAATGCTAGGAAAACATCTCAGATTTGAAGGTATCCTCTTTACAAAACTGGGGAGCAATGGCTCACACCTTTAATCCCAGTAGTCATGAGGCAGAGACCGGAGGATCTTTGAGTCCAAGGCCAGCCTGATCTACAGAGTGAGTTCCAGGAAAGCCAGAGCTACACAGAGAAACTCTATCTTAAAAACAGAAAACAAAAAAGAAAGAAGAAAAGGAAGGAAGGAAGGAAGGAAGGAAGGAAGGAAGGAAGGAAGGAAGGAAGGAAGAAAGGAAGGAAGGAAGGAAAGAAGGGAGGGAGGGAGGGAGGGAGGGAGGGAGGAAAGAAGGAAAGAAGGAAAGAAGGAAAGAAGGAAAGAAGGAAAGAAGGAAAGAAGGAAAGAAGGAAAGAAGGAAAGAAGGAAAGAAGGAAAGAAGGAAAGAAGGAAGGAAGGAAGGAAGGATCTACGGGGTTATAATTTTTCTTCCTGAAGAACATTAAAGACTGAATGTCATGGGCATTTTGTCTCACTTATCCTTGGTTCAGAAAGGTCAGTGTCTACACTTCACCTTTGGTAGAGAATCTCTGATCTGAGACACAGATAGGGAAATTCTATAACTAAGGTAAAGGTAATTTTAATGATAAATGCTCAGAGACTATTCAGTCTGTTCCTAACTTATATTTTACATAATATTCTGTGTGTATGTGTGTGTGTGTGTGTGTGTGTGTGTGTGTGTGTGTGTGTGTGCACATGCATGCATGCGTGTCTGTCTGTCTGTCAGTCTGTCTGTCTAGGTGGTGTCTCACTATGCAGGTCTGGCTGGCCTGGAAGTCAAAGAAATCTACCTGCTTCTGCCACCAGAGTGCAGGAATTAAAGACATATGGCACTACACCCAGATTACAAAGGCTTTCTTGCACCCAGACAATATCCAAGCATCACTTTCTGTCATCCACCCTCATGTTATATGTATGAGTCTGCCAAATGGACAGCCTTGGTAGTAAGGGTAAGTGGTATTTTCTCTTCTTTCTCTTCAGCTTATGTGATATGTAGGGGGGAAAAAATCAAAGATTAAAGTGGTACAGAATAGCTTAAGTAAGAAGATTAGACTCTAAAATCAATATACGTTTGATTTTTCATAAAATCCTTAGCCTCGTTTCCTCCTCTGTCAAATTGGATAACAACAATACCTACTTCTGGGACTGTACTCAGAATACTAAATGAGATCCATTTAGTCAGTCATAGCCATTCTTCTTGAAGACCTACTGGGCACATGAATGGCCCCAGACATGGAAGCTGACACAAGGAGCGAGGATGTCAGAATTTACCTGTGATGGAACTTCATTCTAATTGGGAAATAAATGAATAAGCAAATATGTGCCCCTAATCGCTAAGCAATGCAGAAAACCATGCTGAAGAAACAGCTAAATGAAAGTCTGTAATAGCTGGCTCGAAATCCAAGTATTATTTGGGGAAAACAGGGGTCAAATGCTCTCTCGTTGGAAATGAGATATGAAATGACAGGACAGACATGTGCAGGCTTAGGGGAGGGAGAACTCAGGTCAGGATGGAAAATGTGTAAGAGGAAAAAAAAAAAAAAAACAACACAGTAAGTAGGGGTCTTTCTATAGCAATGAAGAAGTCCTGACGAGGAGAGCACAGGAGGAAATGAGATCCACAAAGTAAGAGAAAAAGGTCTAAGCACATATTACCACAAGCCTAAGACAATTAATTGTTCTATAATGTGGCTATCTGTCACCATTTCCTCCCTGCACTAAAGCAGGTTGTGATTAGATAGATGGCTTCCTTCAACACTGGTAACACATTCTCTTTCAGGAAAAAAAAAAAAAAAAAAAAAACTTGAGCAGCTTTTCACCCCACACTCTCCCTCCAGTCCCAGTGTGTTCCTGGGTTTGCACTGACCCCAGCTTGCAGTAGGTGGCAATTGCTTTTTCTCTACCAGGGCCCTGCTTGTCCTAATGAAGATGCATCACTGTCACTTGCTTGCTGTATGGCTGGGAAAGAGCAAGGGAGCCAAAAGTTCCCATCCAGATGGAGGAGCTCAGCTGAACATCTGCCTCGCCTGTCTGTCACTCCCTACCTCCTGCTGCTGTCCTCCCTGCCAGCCACTGCAGCAGCTCCCCGAGTCAAAGGTCCTCCTCTTCTGGTGTTTCCTAGGAGCTTTGACTAATTATCTGCATCGTCATGCCCAACAGCATCGTGCTATCATTCTTCAAACCCACAAGAAGATCCTGTTGGAAATCCGAATCCTTAAAAAAAGCATGCACGATCACGTGATTCCAAAATGAGACCCATTAAACGGTATATACATGACAGCAAACTATGCATCATTTGACATAAGACAGCTGATACATTCCATCTGTTATGTGCATGATCTACAGTCCTCCACGCCACCCAGAAGATAAGAGACAACTATTGACAGCAAATTCATTCTGTTCCATCTCCAATACCAATATCATAGTACAAATCGCTTCCATCTTTGCCTAAAATGTTAACAATAGTTTTCCAACTCCTCAGCCAAAACCATTTTAGTCCAAATTGGTACTTACCTATTCATCTCAACTAGTCACTCAACTAAGTCTTCTGCGACTGCAGCAACTCTGCGCCAGCTGGTTTTGCACAGCCGGGCACAAGGGGTGACATTTTTGAAGCCAAATTTTGAATGTTTAAATTCTGTATGGACCTTCTCTGGCTTTCTCAAAGTGCTGACGCTTATCTTTTATAGATAGATGTCCCCTTTGGCATCCTTAACTGAATGATGTTGGTGGCTTTTTTGATCTCTTATCTAACAGCTCCTCTCAAAATGCTCCTTCATGTTGCCCTTTCTTCTAGTCCCCCATTTCACACCTTAAGGCTTTTCGAAATGCCGTTTCCTCTGACTTAAAATTCTCTTCAACCTTATCTCACTTCATGAACAAACTCTCTCTGCTCAGATCCACTCAAATCCTCCTGGAAAAACCCTCCCTGCAAAACCCAGACTCTGCTAGTTTTCCCTGGCCAGTTGTTCCCCCTGTTCTGATGCTGGGGTTCTTACAATTGGATTTCAGGCTGGCCTAAATCTCAGAGGTCTGCCTGCCTCTGCTTCCTAAGGGCTGAGATTAAAGGCGAGGACCACCATGCCCTGTTTTAAAATGCATTAGAAATGGAAAGAAGCTGCATTTCTAGTTCTTTTTCAAAGCATTAGAATTTAAAAAAAAAAGAGTAATCTGCTGTGGTTATAAATTACCATGAACTATATTAAAAAGGAAAGGTAAAAGGACATAAAGGCTTCATGGAAAAAGAAGAAGAATTAGTCTTACAATTAGGGATTCTTTTCTAAAATTAGCTCACTATTCTACAACTAATCATTAAATTATTAAAGCTGAGAAAATGATACAGTTTTATATTCAGATACCATGATAACTGAAAACGTGGAGTAACCACCTAACTTGGTTTACACAGTCTATAAATACATATTGATCCTCTACAATACACCAGACACTGGGATCCATCCTAAATATACCTGGGTGTCTACAAATTTATAGATTTGTATTTACAGAAAATCAATGAACAATAAATATCAATATTTTATATAATTTGTTAGAAGAAGGTAAGTTCTATGAGGAAAAGAAAAATGGAAAGTGAATTGTAAGTTCCAGGATGGGAACTGTCATTGAAACAGGATGAAGACAAAAGGCTTCTGTGAGGAGAAAACACTGGAGAAAGATCTAAAGGAAATCAGAGATTCAGCAAAGGGAGTATTTGAGGAAAGTGCATTTAAGGCAGAAGTAAAGACTAAATCTGAAATATCCCAAGAATAGTAAATATACATATATATTTACTATATATCCCCAACCTCAGGGGCGTTCAGAGGTTGGGGAATTGGGGAGAGGTTGGGGAGTTCAGAGAAGTGCACACACATGCCCTTGTTCTCTCCGGTAATAGAGTTCTTTTTATTTTAACTGTTTTTTATTTTTTGGTATTATAATTCATTATTTTTTCCCTTCTCTTTTCTCCCCACAGACACTTCTATATACACCTCCTTGTTCTCTTTCAAACTCATGGCCATTTTTAATTATTATTGCATGCATACATGTGTGTGTACAGAAATATATATTCCTAAATACAACTTGTTCAGTCTATATATTATCTGTATCCTTTCAGGACTAAACACTAAGTACTGGAAAAGCATTTGGTGTGTATTTCCCTAGGGAAGACTATTTCTCCCACTCTCTACAAAGTGCAGTTTCCTGTAGTTCTTCGTGTAGTGTTCAAACCTCCTGGGCTTTCCAATGTCTATTGTTGCTATCTTTTTTTTTTTTCCTGAGACAGGGTTTCTCTGTGTAGCCATGGCTGTCCTGGAATTCTTCAGGAACTGGTTTACCAATGAACTGTGTACCGTTTTAGGGTGATAAAACTATTCTGTGTGATTCAAAGTTTTTGCTACACACACTATGCTTCTGTCGAAACTCATTGGCCTTTGCAGCAACAGGCAGTACAGATAATATATTCAAATTATTAAAATAGCATAAAAGAAAGTAACAGCACCATCAACCTGCCTTAGCAATGTAGGGATAACTTGACTGGAATGAGGAAGGGACTTGTGTAGACCTAAGCCTTCTGGAAATAAATGGCATCTGTAGAATTAAGGATGAAATAAACTTCATCTAATCACTGGGCTGGAGCCAACAAAACTGTTTCCTTTATTAACATGACCAAAATTTCAATCATACATAGATATTGGTATTAATCAATTTTTTAAAATTATGGCACTTAATAGGATCCAGGATTTTCACTGTTGCAATCCAAGTTAAAAACGCAAGGGAAAGAGCTACAATTACACATAGACTATATGTGCTAATTAATAAATTAACTTCACACGTGCGCACACGCATGAAGTTAATTTATTAATTAGCACATATCTTCATGTGTTTCAATAATATGGGATTTCTCTTTCAGTAGCATTCAGCTCCTAAACATATTTTATTAGACTGTTCATAAGTATTTCATCGGGTAATATTTTAGGGATATTTTGTTGTTTTGCATCTCAGTTTCTAATTACATTTCACTCATGTTATAGGAAGAACTGTTTTGTGTGTTGTCTTACTGCCTTGTGAACCTGTAAGCCAAACTCAGCAGTGCTTCTGTTCGGTTGGGTAGTTCAGCTGGATGCTGTTCATTGTGAATGCCTTGGGATCTGTGTTTTCTGTGTAGACACTCATGCCATGGGCAAGTAATGATGCTTTTGTGCTCTTTGCTTCAATGCCTGGGATTCTCTTCAGCATCAGTTACACCAGGTCAGGTTAACTTGGAATGGCACAAAAAGAAATATTCTCCTTGTTCCTAATCTATCCCAAAATCATAGTTAAATGATTATAACCTGATTGATATAGGCCATAGTCTCTCTCTCTCTCTCTCTCTCTCTCTCTCTCTCTCTCTCTCTCGTGTGTATGTTTGTGTGTGTGTGTGCTTACTAGCTTAAGAAAAATCCTCTTCATAATTTTTGAGAGTATAATGAGCAAATAATATATTTCAGCTACAACTTTTGCATCAGTCATGTTTTGTGTAGATTTTCATCCTTTAGGTGTTAATTCAGTGCACTCCCATCATTTATTTTTAGAAATTAAGCCATTCTTACATCCCCACAATGAAACCTTCTATATAATGATATTGTTTTATACATTTTGGAGACTATGCATTCCACGTCCAAACATTCTATAAAGGATATCTGCTTTTGTATTCGTGATGAATATAATTTTATTTTTGTTTTTTTCTTTATAATGTGTCATAAGATGTTTATGTCATGATTATGCTACTTTAGTGCCATGTGTTGTAAGTATTCATTTCCCAATTTTCTGTCAGAAATTATGCAAATTCCATATTAATTTTTTAAGGCTAAAGTTCACCAGTGAGTCATCTAGGATTACAAATTCCTTTATGGATTTTTTTATAATGTGTTCTCATTTTTTAACAAAAATATAACTATTGTGATTTTCTACTTCATTTTGCTAGTTCGGGTGGTTTATAGTCTGTTTTGTTTTTGTTTCTTAAGAATTAGCATGTTCTATTTATGGTTGAATTCATGAACATAGAATATTTTGTAAGATTTATTCACAATTTTTTAACATCTGTGAAATCTAAAGTCATACCCACTTATATCTTGGTAATTTTCTTTTATTTCTTTTCCACTTTGTTCAATCTAATTGACAGATGAATAGTCGTGATACTTTTTCATGATACTTCATTCAAAAGCTCTTGTTGCATAATTAGAAAAAAATGTTAAAATAAAAGTCTTCATACCATTTTAATTTTAAATTTACCTCTAATTTAAAGTGTTGGTGATAAATACTGACAGGGTGGACTTGACACATGCGTTAAAACTGATACTGCACATAAAATGGTTGTAGTATCTGTATTCATCTGCTAGCTACTGTGATTATAAGATCAGCAAAAGAAATGCTTGTATAATTGAATTTTTTTTTAAAAAGGCTTGTTTGTTGGCAATGAACAATGGCAAATTATGTAATGTGATTTGCGGAGTTTAGGAAACAAGTCTAAATTTTAAAACCTCTTTTCTCACAACATTTTTAATAAGATTGTCTACAATTAGACATGCAATATTCATCTACTTTGAAATTTTAATCACTTCTGAAAAATCATTAATCCTACTAAAAAATTCAAAATTGTTGTGAACACTTGTACAGAGCAGAGGAGGGTGGGCAGTTCACTTTCTTTCAGTGTCTTAGGCAATCCTTTGAGGAGCAATTGTCCGCGTGGAACCCTAGAATGCAGTCTGCTGACTCACAGGTTTGAGGTCAATTGTCCGCGTGGAACCCTAGAATGCAGTCTGCTGACTCACAGGTTTGAGGTCAATTGTCCACGTGGAACCCTAGAATGCAGTCTGCTGACTCACAGGTTTGAGGTCAATTGTCCACGTGGAACCCTAGAATGCAGTCTGCTGACTCACAGGTTTGAGGTCAATTGTCCGCGTGG
>LR749679.1:1380340-1404999 GCA_902729485.2 Mus minutoides | reverse complement strand
ACAGGTTTGAGGTCAATTGTCCGCGTGGAACCCTAGAATGCAGTCTGCTGACTCACAGGTTTGAGGTCTTTGCATTTATGAACTGGGGGCCCAGAGCATGCAAGCTTATGTGATCTGCACTTCAAATTAATCAGAGCATAGTTTATAGAAGGATGCTCTGAAAATAAATGAGTCACATTTCATATTTTTACACCCCTCTTTTATAATAGCTTGGATTCTGTGTGCAGAAGGGACAGTAAAGAAGACTCTTCTTTTCCTCTAAAGCATTTAAAATGGACTCTCTTGGCATAAACCAGGTTGTCATCTCCATTCTACACAAGGATCTCCTGAATTCCCTCCCTCTGTAGCCCACAAAGACTCCACCTGGCATTTGGAAGATGCCCCCTGCCGACCTTTTTTTTTTTAGACAAGGTTTCTCTGTGTAGCTCTGGCTGTCCTGGAACTCACTCTGTAGACCAGGCTGGCCTTGAACTCAGAAATCCACCTGCCTCTGCCTCCCAAGTGCTGGGACTAAAGGCATGCGCCACCACTGCCTGGCGGAAGATGTCCCTTTATGGAGAGGGTGATCTCCTAAATATTGAGCTCTCAGAGTTCCATGAATTGCAAACAGGAAGGATGCCTGGGCAATAACATGATGAAAAGAACTCCAACTGCAGGAGAAAGGAGAGCATTAGCTGAGACCAACACACTCAGCCACGATTTATGCAATGCGAAAGTACTAACTCTCAAGCCAACAGCTTACTTCCAGGCTATATGCAACCACCAAATTACCATAAATTATGCTCAGGCAAAAAATAAGGCCATAAAATGGACATTTTACAGTGGCTATTGACTACAATGTTCAGTTTGCACTAAATCTTTTGAAACACTGTTACTCTGTCAACTGAATTAGTAATTGCTGCCTTCTTAGGAGCGAAATATATAAGGTTTCCAACTCCATATATATTACTCACCACAATTAAAGTCGCTCGCTGTAAGAAGCCACTATCTATATGTATCAGACTAATTATTTTGTGCTTTTTTTTTACTAAGAAAATGGGGTACTGCTGCCAGTGGGCAAATCCCGATCATACATTATATCACACTGCCTAGCAATTTTGATGAAAACTACAGGTGGAGACAGATTATAATGGGAACATCTAATTGAAATTCATCTCCACTTTGCTTCAGATGGAAGACATGCTGCTTGAGCCCTCAAACATATTCAATTTCATTCAAATTGGATGCAGATTTTTCAGGCAAAACTCAATTCAAAAATAACTGTATATTTGAAGGGGGTCTTGGAAAAGAGACACAGGAAAATCATAAATGGCGGCCACTTGAGTTTCTCAAAACTGGTGCTGTCTAAAACAGAAAAAAAGTAACTCCCATTAAAGGTCATTACCACTGGATGTTGGCAACTCGAGTTCTTCACAAAGGCCATGAGCAGCACTGTGAAGTTCTTTAGAACTTTCTAGAACACATTGATTAGATCTTTCATTGGTGTTTAGGTGTTTTCTATGCTGTTCTGTGAATTCTGGCAACATGTCTGTCTTGCTTCCTTAGGGTTTTTATTGCTGTAAAGAGATACCATGACCATGGCAACTCTTATAAAAGAAAACATTTAATTGGTCTAGCTTATAGTTCAGAGGTTTAGTCTATTGTGGTCATGGTGGGGAGCATGGTGGAAGGGAGGCAGACATAGTGGGAGAGGTAGCTTAGAGCTCTACATTTTGATCCAAGGCAGCAGAAAGAGAGGATGAGCCATATATATATAAAACATTACATGTGATTGAGTGCATATATATTCATTCACTGCTGACAAAGTTGATAAAAAAATCATTTTTAAAGGCCAAATAAATACTCAAAAATTTTTCCCTAAACTGTGCGTTATAACCAGGATATTTTAGCTTCATTGGAGAGATGTTACACAGCATGTACAAGACTCTGGGGTCAATTGATGCACAAGATACATCACATGCATGTGTGCACACACACATATACACACTAAAAGCATAAAGTGATATAATTCCTTTTGCTAGATAATAAAAAAATAATTAATTTAGTATTACTCCATTCTATCCTTAAATCGAACAATGTCCAATGTGCACTTTGTGCCAACTATTAAGATAAAACAGATACCAGAGAGGACAAGGCAACATATATCATCAGTCTTAGCCTTTAGAAAATTTCTCTCCATAGCAAAATACAAAGATGTAAATGTTCCAGACACTTGCCACAGAATATACTATGAGGGAAAAGGGGGACTCAGGGGGAAAAAGACTGGTGGTAGCTGATTAACATATAGTAATCATGGAAAGACTCTCATGAGGTCTTGTTTTTACAAAAAATCTGAATAAAATGAGACAGCTGGAGATGTAACTGAGGGAAGAACATTCTAGGCTAAGGGAATGGAATACCCAAAGACTAGAATGCAGACGCAGAGTCTAGCTGAATTATGCTGAAAATTGGGGCAGGGGGAGGGTTGAAGATGAAATCAGAAAGCACAGGTACAACATAATATCCTGCCTTAACCACCCTAGCATTGATTCCTGGTCAGATGGGAGACTGAGCAGAGGAGCAACATGACTTGATCAGGCTTTGCATGAGATTTCTCTGGGTGCTGTGCAGAAGAAGAAAAAAGAAAAACAAACAGAGAAATGATGAGGTGAGAATATTGAACCAAGAGGGGAATGGTGGTATCCTGCCCAGAGTACTGCAAAGATGGCTATGGGAAGGAGGCAGTGGGATGGTGGTACCCTGCCCAGAGTACTGCAGGGATGGGAAGGAGTCAGAAGCAGGAGATATTGTGAAGGTAAAGATGACGTTGGGAACTGCTAAGAGATTTGTGTTGGGTGTGAAAAAATAATCACTCCAACTCCATTGTCTCTGCCCAAACAACTGGAAAAAAAACAGGTTAGATGTGAAAAAACTGGGATGAGGTAAGTGTCAAGGATGATAGTGATACATAAATGTGATATACTCTTCCATGTGAAAAAATGATCAAAATCAAACACCTGTTACCTGGGACAAGATAAGGATATTTAAGCTGTGCAGAGCTATATTTGTAGCAAGTTTCAGGACTGCCAGGGATACACAATGAGACCCTGTCTTGTAACAAAACAAAAATAAGGAATCAGAATATAAGCCTAGGTCTCTCTGGGCCAAAGCATGACTTTAGTTGACATTTAAAAAAAATTTTTTTTCTTGGTGCTGGAGACAAGGCTCAGTGGTTAAGAGCACTGACTGTTCTTCCAAAGGTCTTGAGTTCAATTCCCAACAACCACATGATGGCTCACAACCATCTGTAATGGGATCAGATGCTATCTTCTAATGTGTCTGAAGACAGCTACAGAACACAAATACATAAAATAAGTAAATAAAGCTAGGAAGAAAGAAAGAAAGAAAGAAAGAAAGAAAGAAAGAAAGAAAGAAAGAAAGAAAGAGAGAGAGAGAGAGAGAGAGAGAGAGAGAGAGAGAGAGAGAGAAAGAAAGAAAGAAAGAAAGAAAGAAAGAAAGAAAGAAAGAGGAAAGAAAAAAAGAAAAGAAAAGAAAAGAAAAGAAAAGAAAAGAAAAGAAAAGAAAAGAAAAGAAAAGAAAAGAAAAGAAAAGAAAAGAAAAGATCTTTCATTTAGGAGACTGGGTAGTTATGAGTTAGTGATCAAATTCTAATTTTCTTTATCTCAGTATGCTTTATCAACTGCATTAATATAAAGTAGATAACTTCCTCTTTCATCATCTGTTCCCCATTGATGGTGTCTACATGTCTATAATGTACTTACCTTCCTTTAGCTCAGATAGATTTATCCAAGCTCTCCACATTCTATCATTTTTTGTTTGGTTACATATTCTATAAGTTTATGTGCACATGTGCCCCCACACATATGCACTGGCACATACTTACTTCTCTCTCTCATACACACACACACACACACACACACACACACACACACACACACACACACAGGCGCATGTGCA
Source organism: Mus minutoides (assembly GCA_902729485.2). NCBI lineage: Eukaryota > Metazoa > Chordata > Mammalia > Rodentia > Muridae > Mus > Mus minutoides. Next base: position 1,401,042 of record LR749679.1, on the reverse strand, counting down.
TTCATCCTACCAAGTACCAAAATGTTTCTCTTAGCTAGAATGGGAAAAGATCAGTGCCTCATGCTCACAGTCATCCATAAGAAGGATCACGGGGCCCACATTGGAGAAGCTAGAGATAGAACACCAGGAGCTGAAGGGGTCTGCAACCCTAGAAGAGGAACAACAATATGAACTAAACAGAACCCCCAGAACTCGTGTCTCTAGCATCATATGTAACAGAAGATGGCCTAGTCAGCCATCATTGGGAGGAGAGGCCCCTTGGTACTGCAATCTTTATATCCCCCAATACAGGGGAACGCCAGGGCCAAGAAGTGGGAGTGGGTGGGCAGGGGAGCAGGGAGGGGGAAGGGGGGAGGGGACTTTCGGAATAGCATTTGAAATGTAAATTAAGAAAATATCTAATAAAAAAAAAAAGAACCAAAATGTCTAAATATCAAGTCATATATGTTCAAAACATTGTAAAAGACTCAAGAAATGTGGCATGTACTGTGAAGAGCTTAGAATGGAGGTGTCTACTTGAGAATTTTTTTTTTTAGCTAGCAAGCAAGTAATGATGAATGCCATCTTTGGAAAATCCTTTTTGTATACCAGACAAATTTTGGAACAAAGATGCTGAGGCCAGAAGAAACTGTTAGTTCTACAAGAAAGATAAAGATGGCTGGCATGAGGAGGAGGGCAGAGAGAAATGGGGGAACTTTGGGAGCTATCCTAGATGCAAAACCAAGCCTGCTTGCTGAAGGTTTCAAAGCCATGGAGCAAGTATTCAAAGTAAAAGGGTAGAAGATAGCACTGTTTACTACGAGGAAGATGCCCTGGGCAAGAAGAAACATAATAAATAGGCAGGGAAGAGTTTAGTTCTAAAGAAGTTCTGAGCCTCAGAGACTTGAGGAACTTGGACTTTGTGGAGGGTTGGAAATCTGAAAACCCTTGTAAATGAAAACCTTGAAGATATAAGGAATATGATAAGAAGTTGAAGACGTGGTGAAGTGGAAACTTAAGGGTTCTTTGGAAAGTTGTGTTGGATGAGGTTTTGCTGAGGCAAACATATGAAGGAATGTATCACCGAAGCAGACACAGGTGAAAGACTAAGACAGACTAATGAAGGAACATTTAGCTGAAGCAGACACAGGTGAATGAATTTTCTGCTAAAGCAAGCACTTGAAAGGACACGTGATGAAGGATTCTTCACTAACACGATGCATGCATTGTTCTGTTTTATAATGCATAGTTGAGCTCCATTTGTCAGAACTCCATAGAGAAAAATGCACCAAAAAACTCCTGGTGGTATGCTGCAGATTCTTGTTGCTTCCTTAGAATCCAGCTGATTGGCAGAGTGATGTCAGCTGAGGCAGGACCCAGGGAGGACACGTGATGTTTGGAGGGAGTATAAAAAGGACTCAAGGGACATTAATAGAGGCTGAGCTTGCCTTGATGGTACAGCTAGCTGTACAATGCTGGTGGATCTCGAGTCTTCTCTGATCTTCACTTTGCTGAGAGAGACTCAGCCAAGAACTTTTCCTGGCATTCTTCCCTGGTCGTTCCTGCTGACTCGAGCTGAGGCTGTCTCTGCTAGGTTGTGTCACCATTGCTGACTCCTGTTTACTCTCCCAACTCTACAGAACTAGACTGCTGCTGTAATCTTGAAGTGTTTGTGAGGGGATCAAGCTGCTGCTACCCTATGAACTGAACTGCAGATTTCCATACAACACAGATGGGAGTTGCTCCAAAGAACCTTTCCAAAGAGGTCCACTTCCCACGTCTCCTTTCTTTTCCACTACCTCTGGTGGTTGATGGGCTAAAAGGGAGATTAAAGCATTTAAGAAACATCATTGAAAGTAGATTTGGAAAAAGATTAAAGTTACACATGGAGTATGAAATATAGAGACAGGGGTTTCAAGAAAGGAACAGGGAGCCCTGCATGGTTGGAAGTGCCAAGACACCACCTCAGGGTGGGCGGGGAGGGAAGCAAGCAGGTAGCTGGTGGACTGATGGGAGAGAAAGAAGAAAGCAAATAGGTGGTGGGAGATGGAAGGAGGAGAGAAGCCAGCAGTCAGTGAGCTTCAAAGAGAGGCAGAGCTGGAGACACAAAGGCAGTTGCTGTTCTTGCTCCTTGGGAACTGGTGGATTACACTGTTCTTCAATAGAGCCAGTAACAAACCCAAGTGCCAATGGGCCCATGCCTTCTTTCTTTGAGGAAACCAAGTGCTGTGTGAATCACTATGACTCCCAGTGCTGCACCGTAGCCCAGGAAGAAGACTGGTCCCTGCAGAGTGGAGACCCACAATGATTCGTCATGTCCTGCTACATTGACTTTTCATCACTGGCCTAGCTGTTACTCTCTCTAGTTGATTGTGGTGGTGGTTCAACCATGAGACTAGATGACTTGTTGAATTACAGTCTTTCTGTGCGGTGTTCAACTTTGCCCAGCGTTTATTTCCTTAGGAATCTTTGTGTGCACAAACATTGGACCGTCCTAACTTTTGAAAGAAGGTGTCATTGCTGCCTTGGCACATTTGGTAACCACTATGACGAGCAAGTGCATGATGGAGAGATGGGAAAGAAAGAGAAGCAGAATGGTTTGTGCAATTTGAAGAGAGGCAGAACAGGAGACATAAATGTGGTGAAGAGCAGCCTGATGTGAGTAGCCTGCACTGCCACCCAAGACCATGATGAAGTCTAGCCAATGCTGTCAGCAATGGCCATGTCTGAGTTTATGGCCCTGCAATAGCAGGAGTCTGTATGTCCGTGGCCCAGGTTACCACCAAAGGCTATCTAGGCCACTACCTTGGGCCATGTAGAGGACTGAGCTGAGCTGGCCCCACCCATGCACAGCTCTGCAGTGGAGTAATGGTGCAGAGATACCCCTCTTCCTGCCCCTAACCACCTGTGACAGGCAGGAGACCTGGCCCTATGGGAAGGACAGCAAGAGATCTAACCCTACTGTTCACCTGCTATAGCACTTAGAAGTGTAGGCCATGCCCCAAGCCTGGATAGCATGGTAGATCTGGCTCTGGTAGAGTGGGTGCATGAGAGAGATGGCAGGCAAACCAACTCAGCTACTACCCAGGTCCAGTTCCAAGACTTTGAGTTAGACCACCCCAATATTTACCCCATCTATGGACTGCTGGTATTTCAAAGAGGCCTGTCCTGCAGGATTAATACTGCAGGATCTCCATGCCATAGGGCAGCAACAGGATATCTCAGAGGAGTCCCAGTGAGAATCCAGTATTGATAGTGTGCCATGTGCCGGAAGCCAGAGGTCTTGAACCAGACCAATGACTCATTGCAATGAACATTTACAGGTGAAGCTGTTTGTGAAAGGAACCATGATCCTCCTCTTTCCTCTGTAAAAGAAACTTGTGTACAGAGAAGGGTATACTGTGTAACACACCACGACATACCAAACCTTCCATAGAGAGATGGGTTTTATTTGCTTGTTTGCTTGCTTTTTGGTTGATTTGGTTTGGTTCTTGGGGAATGGGGTGTTGTAAGGGTAGAGAGATGATATGAAGGGATGAGGAGACAAGTAAGATTGGTTTGCATGATGTGACATTCACAAAGAATCAATTAAAGAGTTGAAAATATATAGTGTATATTAATAAAGCCTTGAGCAACTCAAAGCAATAAGTAAGCTAAGCTAACATGCAATTTCTTGTCTGTTTTGTTGCCAGCATTTTCTAAGCACAAACTCACATATTTAGTTAGTTCTTAAGCACTCTCAGAAAATTGTTTTCATTGGAGCATAAATGGACCTAAGTGTGTTGGCACCAATCCAAAAGCACCCCCAACTTCCTCAAAGTCTTCTGGGAACCTATCTTATCTGGATTGTAGTTTCTTCTGCAAAGGATTGGAAACGTGTTCAAAGGGAGACAGCCCCTGAAGGAAAAGAATCCTTCTCTATTTTGCTTTCTATAGTCCATGACCTGATCTAAATCACAATGTCATTAGCACTTGGTTTTTCATGTGGGGATTAGAACAAGTGAAAAATAGCTCACACGCACTCCCAACATGCCCAACACCACGCTCTTCACCTGTATTCCCATTTATTTATCATAACATAGCTGTGAGAGAGGAACTATGACCCCTCCCTTTTCTCTCTAAAAGCAACTTATACATGGAGAAGTTGACTAGCAAGCCTAAAGTCAGACTATGAGGAAGTGAGAAAGCCCATATTCAGATTCCAGGGATATTTCCCCAATCTCTCCTCTTACTAACCATGTAGACTTTCTACTGTGAGAGCCAGGGTTCAGGGGTCTCTCTCAAGCACGGGCAGATGATTTGGTAAATGTCTGATACTACAAAACTAAGTCTGAACTGCCAATACCCATCAGGAAGACTTCTCTAAAAGGGGAGGGAGCTGAAGCCTGAAAGAGGCTACAGATAGCCTTCAAGTACTTGATAAATATTTTCATATAGATTCTATCAGTGACCTAATTTAAGATAGTTCAAATCTTTACTCATAACATACTAACATTCAAATCAATCCAATCATTACAATATGGACCTACAAATGAGCATTAGAAGTAGGCTTTAAATACATTGAAAAAAAAATGCCTACAGAAACATCAGAACAAAACCAGCTCAGTGCACCCTTTAAGGATACATGAACAAAGCCATTCTTTAAACAGAGATCTTGAAAATAGCCAATGTGAAGCAAATGTTGGTTACAAATGTAAATACTGCCCTAGAAAGTATAAATTCCTAGATACAGAATGATAGGACCATAATTACTTAGAAGGAATAAATAGCCTATCCTCCAGATAAGTCACTAAATTTAGAGTTGAAGGCCAGGCAGACAATCACAATCTAAAATGTATCCTTGTGGCCTATTACAGAGACAGAATATGAAGTAACTGAACTGTGGACACAATGCAGAATGATAATTGTCTAAGAGGCCATCTTTGCTCCTTGAGAGTTTAGTCTTTATAAGTGAAACATTAGAGGCTATTTTCACACTGAAAATGGAGGTCACAATGTAGGACAGAAGAATTGTACACTTTCTAACACCAAAATATGTAACCAGAAAATGTGATCTTCACCAATATACATAAGACATTTCTGATTCACTCCTTCAGACTCACTCCTGAGCATACCTTTTTCTGAGAGTCTGACCATGGTGGGCTACTCTAACAGGTGCCCTGGCCCTGTGAATTAGCGCAGCAAAAATCAAGAAGAGATCAGAGATCAAGGAAGAGACAGGTTGGGCCATTGGTTTCTCCATTCTTCTCTGCAGAGTGATGGCAGCAGTGGGTGGCTTCTATACTTAGGGGCTTTCCTTATACCTGTCACTCTCAGGAGGTACTGGGAATTTCTTTCTCTTTTACCTAGTTCTGTTTGCTGCTAGCTCAGAGTGTGTTAGCAACTTTGCATAGTTCATCTTAACCCTGTGAAGACCTTTGTAAACAAACTGTATCTGTCATATTCCTTGTGGCAATAGGACAAAATATTGACAAATTGGGACAAAATATCAGACAAATGCCAACTCTAAGGGAGAAGCACTTATTTCAGGCCCCCAGTTTGGGAGTACAGATCAGCATGACCAGGAAATAGTGACAGCAGGAGAATAGGGCTGGTGGTCACATTTTGTCTACAGCCAGGAGGCAGGAAGGTGAATGCTGCTAGTACTAAATGGCTTTCTGGTCAACCCAGGATCCCAGCCAGGAGGATAATACTGCTCCCATCAGTATGTGTCCTCCTTTTTCAGTTTACTATCCTGAGACCACCCCCAACAGACACTTCCAGAAGTGTGGGTTTTTTTTTTTTTTTTGATGATTCCAAATCAAATCCAAATGAAGCTAACCAATGTATGAATTATACAACTCCCTATTAAAATTTTCTCAACAGTGCTAGAGCAGAAACTCAGTACTACAGTGTTTGTCTTCATTCCAGGAAGCCTTTGGTTCCATACCGGTATTATCCAAAACAACATCCTCAGCAACCTTGTGGTGGCTTGAATCGGTATGGCCCCACATCTGTCCTTGAATGCTTAGCACTGTTAGGAGGCATGACCTTGTTAGAGTAGATGTAGCCTTGTTGAAGAAGATATGTCACTGTGGAGGCAGGCTTTGCGGTTTCATATGCTTAAGATATGCCAAGTGTGGAACACAGTCTCCTTTTGGTGTCTGCAAATGAAGATTCAAAATTCTCAGCTCCTCTAGCATCATGTCTGCCTGTACACTGCTATACTTTTCCCCATGATGAAAATGGGCTGAATCTCTGGAACTGTAATTCCAGCCCCAATCAAATGTTGTCCTAAATAAGAGTTGCCTTGGTCATGGTTTCTCTTCACAGCAATAGAAACCCTAACTAAGATATCCCTCTTGAATTTATTTTCTGTTTCCTGTTTGCCTGCTTATATATAGGTGGCAATACTCAACTTCCCCCATGGAATTCTTCAGAAGCAAAGACTTCCAGCTCCTATCCAAGGCCTAATGACTCTACATCTCTATGCAGTGAACTAAGAAATCTATAACTAGCAAACAACCCAGGTGGTTGTGATGCAGCCAACCTGGCTGTCATCACCAGATGAGCATTTGGGAACCTCCCCTCTACAGACCTTATCAAGTCAAGCCAAATGTTTGGGATCAAACACACTTGCTTCCAGAACACAGCCTCAGCTCCACCTCCCTGACTGAGAGAGCAGTTCTCAGATAAAGCAATGGGTTCCCCACTGGGGACTTTCAAAGTAAAGGAAAACAAGCATAAGGTCTGCAGTAGGAAGAGATGCTCCTGAGCACATGAAGCAAATATTCAACTACCCCTTTCACATCTGATTAGATCTTCAATTGAAAATCACTTTTCAGCCATTTTACAGGAAGCAAAATCCATTTCCACATCCATCTGGTGCCAAAATTAACAAACTGAAAACCACCAACCAGTTCAGGCCTGCTTAACTTTAGCTTAGAACAGGCACTAGAGCAGCCCAAATCATTCCGCAGCGAGAGAAGAAGGTTTGTTTACTCCTGAACACCAGAGGCCTTGGGTAGGACCTGCAGATAGAATCAAGTGTCCAATCCGCTCCAGTCTCTGAGGGTCCACTCTCCATTCAGAAGCCGAAGGCATCAGGAGATGGGCTAAGCTGACCATCTGTTCTTCTCTCGGATAATATGTAATTAAGTAATTTATTTATTTTTGCACTTGAACCTCCTCCTCTCTCCTCCCATTAGTCAGGGATGATTATGCCAGACCCAGCTGTAGTTAACATATTGTACACTCAGGCAAGCCCTATGCTACAGAGCACTCTGCTAGCCTCCTGGCTATGGCCACCTCTCAGACCCAACCACAGGAGCGCCTGCATGAGGCTTGCCACTCTGCTGCCTCAACTCTCTTCCCCAACGATTAGGCAGCTTTCTCCTGCTGGGCATTAAACCATTTGCTCTGTGAATTCATTCATTTGTTCAAAGATTAATTTATCCACATCCTCTGATCACTTCCACCAGGCCAGCTGACTAGCTGGGCAGGACTGATGGATTTTTTTTTTCCCATCTGGTGAATTTTATCCGTGACATAAACCAACACAAATGTACACAGAGTCTGACATACAACTACAGAGCAAAAGGATTGATTCCATAAGCCTCAGGCAAAACATGGAGCTGAAAATGTGATTGCACGTAGCATATGTGATGTTTAGCATATTACATGTAATGTTTTACACATCTGTCATTGGGGCCAGCCCAGCAGATTGTTTCCTTTCTTCTGATAATGGCTTCTTTAATGTTTGAAAGGAAAACCTTCAGATCCCTTACTCTGTGTCCCTGCAGTTTAAGTGGGACTGATCTGATCTAGGGAAGAGTTGTATCCTTGGTCATTCCAGGGGCTATGCGTTTCAGAAACTAGAAGCTGTTTCCACTTTGGTTTAAGGAGACAGTGTTCGATCCAGGATATGCTGCTAGATTCTTTGCCTTCCAGGTACTAGCTTGCTGAATGAAAGAACCTTCAATGACTAGGAAGTGGAGGCACTATGTCCTGAGAATCCATGGTTGCTGATGAAGTAACAAATACTCCCTGTCTTCATTCTCTGTGGGCTAGTAAATCCCTGTCACTGTGCAAGTCACTCAGTTTTGAGGGATTTTTTGGGGGAGGGGGTAACACTTAGGAAAGAAAGAAAGAAAGAAAGAAAGAAAGAAAGAAAGAAAGAAAGAAAGAAAGAGAGAGAGAAAGAGAGAGAGAGAGAGAAAGAAAGAAAGAAAGAAAGAAAGAAAGAAAGAAAGAAAGAAAGAAAGAAAGAAAGATAGATTTTATTTTTAATTGTATGTTTGAGTGCTGAAGTCAACAGAGACTATAAGAGGGTGTGGTACTCCCCCGAGCTGGCATTATAGGCATGTATGAGCTGCCTAATGTGGGTGCTGGAAACTGACCCTGTATCCTCTGCAAGAGCAGCATATATCTTAACCACGGAGCAATCTCTCCAGTCCTGGAACATAAACATTTTTATTAATGTCCTTTCCATGTGTTAAATGTGCTAAGACATTCATTGGAACACCTCAGTAGTCATTCAAGTGTGGTTGGAGATAGACTCCCTGGAGCTTAGCACATTCTCATGGATAGATCAATCAGTCAAGTGGAATGTAAACAAATGCAAAGCAAACTACAAAAAAAAAAAATCATTTCAAAGTACCAGATTCTTGAGACGGAAAGAGAAATAAAGGCTGCTATAGTGCAAGCAACTAGACATAGCATTACTTCTCCAACACTCAAACGGGCAGAGGGAAATTGTAAAACCTGCTCAAGATCTCATAGCCATAGCAGATACTAGTGTGTCCACATCTACTAAAGTCACTGTGGTTCAATGTGTAATAGAGCCAAAACAATAGCTACATCCTTTCTACTGTAGTGTTACCTACTAGACAATCAATCAACCAATAAATAAATAAATAAACAAACAAACAAACCAATAACATCAGGTTGAGAATTATGAGAAAGAAAATTGTCCTTGATTATAAAAATACTCCCTCAAAACAATAGCAAGAAGGAGACTAAAGTACAGGTAGGGAAGAAAAGGCCTTTGACCAGAAAAGCAGAAAGCAGAGTGATACAGCCACAGTCCTAGAGATGCCAATTGTCACCAAAAGCTGTGAGAAGCCAGAAATACACTTTGCTGAAAACGTTTAGACAATACAGTCCTGCTAACACCCTCATTCTGAAACCCAGAAACTGACATTGGACACCTGCCCTCTAGAATTGAGAGAACAGATTTCTCTTGTTTTAAACTATGAAGCTACCAAGCAGTTTGTGGTAATGTGTGATGGCAAGTTCCCGGCTAGCTTTATCTTCACTGTCAAGCATGTCAAGGAGGGAAAACAAACAAACAAACAAACAAACAAATAAATAAACCCAAAGTGTATAAAAGGAACAGCACCACTAAAACTAGAAGGTAAAAAGCTCTGTTTTTTCCATATTAACAAAATTGATGAGACAGATAAGGGGGTAAAAAACATCTCAGATGACTACAATCAGCAATCAGCAATTAAAAAGGACTATTATTAATAGCATTGTAGATCTAAAACTATTGTAAGGCACACTATGAGTATTTGCTGGAAAGTTTAGGAAACTATATGAAAAGAGCAAATGACCAGAAAAGACCAGGCTACCAATAATGCTTTAGGAATAAAGAGAAGGGCTGGAGAGGTGGCTCAGTGCTTAAGAGCAGGTCTGCTTTTGCACAGGTTCTGAGTTCAGTTCCTAGAACCAATGTCAGGCCATCTCTAGCCCCAGAGAACGCAACACCCTCTTCTGGCTTCCTGCTTTCACACATATGTGTAAACACACATGTAGGACACCATATACAAAACTACATACAGCACATCTTTAAAAGATACTTCAAACTGAATCTTACAACATACTTGAACAAAGTTTCTGCCTAGACTAAAGAGTTGTTTCAACATACAAAATTCAACATATTAATGTTTATTATATTAATGAAATAAACTATGAAAATGATATGGCCACTTATAAAAACATAGAAACAGTTGACAAAAGCTACCATTTTCAAGGTGTAGGGATGAAATATGGTCTCTACTTAGCTCTGGCTTTCCTGGAGCTTTGTATGTAGACCAGGCTGACCTTAAGGTCTACCTGCTTGAGTCTTGAATACTGGGATTAAACTAGTGGCCACCACACCTGGCAAATTCATCCATTCTTTCATATTGAAAACATTTACCAACCTAAAATAAAAAGGAAACTTCATCACCATGCTTCCTTCTGTATTGTACTTGAGGTTCCATCTAGGTTTCATCGAGGGGGAAAAGAGAAGGCATCTAGATAAGAAAAGAAAAAAATCAAATTATATCAGTTCTCAAGCCTGGAATGGTGGTTCTTAGGAGGCAGAGGGAGGCCGATTTCTGAGAGTTTAAGGTTAATCTGGTCTATATAGTGAATTCCAGTACGTGTAAAGGTACTTAATGAGACCCTGTCTCAAAAGAGAGAGCAAGAGAGAGAGAGAGAGAGAGAGAGAGAGAGAGAGAGAGAGAGGAAGGAAGGAAGGAAGGAAGGAAGGAAGGAAGGAAGGAAGGAAGGAAGGAAGGAAGGGCTCTTTAAGTTCTCACCTTTCTTACTCTGCCTGCCTTTCTACAATAAAGCTCTAAAATTATAAAAAGAAAAGAAAAAAGAAAGGAAGGAAGTAAAATTATATATGTTCTTAAATGAATGTGGAAAATCTTAAGGAATTTTCTAAAGACTATATGATATGATGGTTGAACTACAAAAGTGTGTAAGATTCCAAATACCAAATACAAAGAGAGAGAGAGAGAAAGACAATTGTATTTATATTCCCCAGAGATAAAAACTACAGAAATGGAGCCAGAGAGATTGTTCTGTGATTAAGATCACAGGCTGCCCTTCTAGAGCTTTTGATTCTCAGAATCTGCAAGGTTCTCACAGTGTCTGTATTCAAGAACAAGGGGATCCAATACTTTCTTCTGGTCTCCTTGGGCATTGCACACATGTGGTACACAGATTTATATATAGGCAACACACCCAAACACATAAAATAAAACAGTTTTTAAAGTTGATTAAAATATTAGAAAAGACAAATATAAGAGTAAAATTAAGGAAAAACTTGTATGTACAGTAACAGCATAGAGAAAATGCTTATAGCTTACAAAATAAGTGTTAAGAATTGTTCACTGAAAACTATGAAATGTTGTTGAGAAGAGTTAAGGAAGATATAATTAAACTAAAAGACATTCATAGCTGTCAATTCAGACATAAAACTGCTGTGTAGTAAAGTCCAAAATTGTATCTGTAAGTTCAACCATCCCCTAGGACTGTATAAGCATCGTCTTTATTTGTATTTTTGATAATGCCATACATATATACTGAATTTCAGTAATCTTACCCCTATTACCTTCTTTCATCCCCTAACCCCTCCCCAGATACCCTTATACTTCCTAACAAGTCTTCACGCTACTTTCACAGTAGATGTTCAGGAGTGCAACAGTCATGTCATGGTCAGAAGATATGTTTGCAACACACCTGCAAGTCCTCTGGCTGTTTTATTCTTTCTGCCACCTTCTTTGACGTGTTCCCTAAGCCTCTGATGGGGTGAGGCAGATGTGACTAGCATTTTACCACTAATCTTCACCTTTTATATTAATATGGAGCACTGACTCTAAAAGTCTTTTGGAAATCCAAGATACACAGAATGCCTGAAATGATCTTGAAACAAAAAAAAAGTGCATTTATAGGACAAAGCATTCCCAATTTCAGCCTCTTACAACATTATAGTCTCCTATATTGTATGGTTGAATATAAAATTAGTAAGGTGGGGGAGAGGAGACACAGGGAGAGAGAAAGAGATAGAGAGAGAGGGAGAGATAGAGGGAGGGAGAGAGAGGAGGGAGGGAGGGAGGGAGAGAGAGAGAGAGAGAGAGAGAGAGAGAGAGAGAGAGAGAGAGAGAACTCACAGTCCAGAATTTAGCCTTTACATTAATGACTAATTGAACAATTCTAAGAAAACTCAGTGTGAAAGATAAGACCTGTATTCACAGGTTGAATGAGGCTGAAAGAACTGGAATCTAGATGCACAATAATAAAGCTGGACACTACCTCACACCATATACAAAATCCCCAAAGGAATCCAAGACCTCAGTATAGAAGCTAACTTGTAAACCCTTAAATGAAAACACAGACTTCTATGCATGGTCTGGAGTAGGCAACAATTCCTTGGATCCTAAGGAACTAAAGTCAAACTGGGAAAATATTTGAATCACAAATTCACAATAAAGGTTTTACATTTTAAAGAATATCATTCAAAAAGTAAAATGAAACCCATGGGGTTAGAAAATATCTGCAAATCATAAATCTGATAAACATTTTTACACATAATATGAAACACACACACACACACACACACACACACACACAAAGAAAACTCTTTTAATAATCCAATTTCTCCAAACAAGACACACATGGAGGACAGCAAAAAGATTTTCATCAAGAAAAGGTTTTCTTCCATGGAGGAAATGAATACCAAAGCACAATGAGAAATCAGTTCACTAGGGTGGCCATGATCAAAGAGAGGGGAGGGGAATAATAAGAATGGACAGGGATCTAAAGAAAAGAAAACTCTTGTACATTGTTTGTGGAGTGACACAAGTGACAAGCCAATTTCCCAAGAAACTAAATAGTCCAAGCATAGTTGCTCACCCCTGCAATCAGAGGCTGAAGTACTTGGATCACAAGTTGGAAACTAGCCAAGTTCAAGGCCAGCCAAGGATACATAGTTATGCCTTATATTTAAAAAATAAATGTGGTGCTGGAGAAATGACTCAGTGGTTACAAGCACTGACTGCTCTTCCAGAGGTCCTGAGTTCAATTCCCAGAAACCACATGGTGGCTCACATCTATCTGTAATGGGATCTTATGCCCTCTTCTGGTGTGTCTGAATATAGCTACAATGTACTCATATAAACAAAATAAATAAAACTTTAAAAAGAAATTAAATGTGGAGTTGCTATATGATTTCATAAATCTACTCCAATCCAAGATAAATGAAAACATATCATCTATTCTATAGTAGATCTCTATAAAATGTTATATTATTGTTATATAAACACACAAAATATGTACAGTAATGCCTATGTCATTGTTATTCATAATAGACAAAAATGTAAATAGTCTAATTTCCATTAATAAAGGAATGGATAAACACATCATGTGTAATATATCATGCAATGGAATAAGCTTCATTCTCAACCATAAACTAGTGAGGTACTGACACATGCTGTAAAATGAGTGGACCTTGAAAATGTTATGCTAAGTTTAAAATTCTGTCACAAGAGCCATATATATTATGATTCCACGAGTATGAAATATCCAGAGGATGAGAATTCATAATAGAGAGTAGCCTATTGGTTGTCAGGAGAAGGGCGAGAAGCAGGGAATGGAGTGTGACTGCTCATGAATATGGATTTCCTTACAGAACTTGAGAGTGGTGATGGTTGCATAAATTTGTGAATAAACTTAAAACCAATGAACTGTACACTCTAAAAGGATAAAATTTATAGCATAAATTACATCTCAATAAAGCTATTAATAAGAAAAATTATAGCCTTCTCGAAATCACCACCTTTTTACTCTGCTTCCTCAATAAATCCCTTTAACATGGAGAAAGGATAAATGTCAAGAAGGGGGGAGAAAGCAGAGAAAACTTTCAAAAGGCATGAATAAAAAGGAAATAGGAAATAAATATTCCAAGACAAGGAAATTCCAGAAAGAGTTCATAGGGAATAACATTTGCATGAGATGATAAGAGAATGGAAGAGAAAGGTAAAGAAGGCATAGCCTAAACCACTGTTATTAGTCAACAGCATTGCATCATATAAAAAAAGAAAGAAAGAAAGGAAAAGAAAAGAAAAGAAAAGAAAAGAAAAGAAAAGAAAAGAAAAGAAAAGAAAGGTAGAACAGGATCATGTATGGGGAGAGGAGAAATAGGAGAGAAACCCTGAGGGCCAGGAGAGTGAATGGAAATACGCAGCTTGGGGAAGAGGAGAAGAGGGGGAACCTTCTAGAAAGTTCCAGAGACCCAGAAGGTAAGAAACTCTAAGGACTCAATGGGGGTGACCTTAGCCAAAATGCCCAACATTGGGAAGAGGGAACTCAAAGAGTCCACCTCCAGTAAATAGGGCCTCAAGCAGAGGGACAGGGTTACTAACCCACAGTCAAAATTACTGACCCTGGATTGTTTCTGTCTAAAAGAACTGCAGGGACAAAAATAGAGAAGAGACTGAAGGACATATGGTCCAATGACCAGCCCAACTTGGGATCCATCTCATGGGGGTAGAGGGTATTGGGTGTGGGGGACCAAGATCTAACACTATTATTGATGTTATGATGTGCTTACAGATGGGACTCTGGCCTGACTGTCTTCTGAGAAGCCCTACTGGCAACTGAATGAGACAGACACAGATACTTACATCCAATCATTGGCTAAAGTCAGAGACCCCTATGGTTGAATTAGGGGTAAGATTGAGGAAGCTGAAGGGAAAGGTGACCTCATAGGAAGACCAACAGTCTCAACTAACCAACCACAGGGAGTTTCCAGAGACTGAGTCACCAACCAGGAGCATACACTGGCTGGTCCAAGGCCCCTGGCACATGTATAGCAAAGGTCTGCCTGTTCACACCTCTGTGGGAGAAGATATGCTTAATTCTCGAGAAACTTGAGGAAACTTGAGGCCCTAGGGGATGGGGAGGCTTTGGGGCACCCTCTCAGAGGCCAGGGGAAGGAGGGATGGGATGAGGAGCTGTGGGAGGGAGCATGGGGGCAATGACTGGGATGTAAATAAATAAAATAATGGTTTTTTTTAAACATTTGCTAATATCTTCCTTTAATGCTAAATAGATATAAGTGTGCAATTTAACAGTAAAAATCAAAAATAGATTTTTTTGTACTTATTTATTTACTTTTATTAAGAAAGAGGTGAGACCAGGAACTAAAGGACTCAGTAAATCAACAGAGAAGCACTGAAGCAGGGAAGGAAACAACCCCTCAGTCTGATAACAGGAGCTGAAACAACCATAAATGTGAAGGACCAAGATGAAAACAAAGAGACACCCTTGTTGCCTCCGACAGCTGCAGCACCAATTCACTCAGAGTAGACTAAGGGACAATTAATATCAAAATAATCCATGATCATTAGTCATGTCATTTGTAAGTCCTTGTGCAGAAGTAAATGCATTGGTATAAAATATCCAGAAAAGAGCTTATAGTTTAGGACGCTGTTCAGTCGACAACCAGGAAGTACTTATGCTTTGGTCATGAAGTTCCAGAATATTCTCCCAAATGAAATACAGAAACCATGAGCATCTTCATTCAGCATCCTCCTCCAGTAGCTAGGGGTCGAGTTCTTATCAGAAAATCGACCCTAAACATTTTGCATACAAATAAAACCAGCAGTTACATTTTCTTTCTTCAGTCTTGACAGGCAGTGTTTTCCATCAGTCAAAGTTACACCTGCTTAATAGATAGATCTGCAATGCTTGAAAATTATTCCTTAATATAGCAGGTATGAAGATTTCATGCTGGGACACAAACTTCACCACAGAATGATTTTAATTTTTATACGTATTATTATTAAATTGCTCCTAAAACACACAAAAATGCAGTGACTCAAAAATGTTCAAAGGGATAAGTTATTTTGTTAATATTGAGTTAGCTAGGACTGCAGAGATGTGTCCACTTAAGAGGTCATCTATAGAACTCTCCTTTAGTCTGGCTTCCTGGGCCTTCTCAAGTTTCTCAGTTATTCAGGTAATGGGAAGCCAAGCATTAACTATATATAGTTAGAGTCCAGCCAGAGGAAACCACTCTCAGGCCAGACAGACTTGACTAAGACAACCTTGTCACAGATTGGCAAAAGCTAATTCACCTCATAAAATTTGTTTCTCCATTTTGGGGGAAAAAGGGGAATACTTTTTTTTTTTTTCTTTATTGGATATTTTCTTTATTTACATATCAAATGTTAGCCCCTTTCTAGGTCTTCCTTCTGGAAACCTCCTATTCCATTGTCCTTCTGCCTGCCTCTATGAGGGTACTCCCCCACCCACCCACCCACTCCTGCCATCCTGCCCTGAGATTCCCCTACACTGGGGCATCGAACCCCAACAGGACCAAGGGCCGCTCCTCCCACTGATGTCCAACAAGGCCATTCTCTGCCACATAGGCAGCTAGAGCCGTGGCCTCCATGTGGACTCTTTGATTGGTGGTTCAGTCCTCGGGAGCTCCGGGGGTTCTAGATGGTTGACACTGTCGCCCCCCCCCCAACGGGGCCGCAAACCCCCTTAGCTAAAAGGAATACTTTTATTTCTCAAAAGAAAACTGGGGGAATGCATGTGCAGTGTGATTTGCTAATTTTTGGACAATTCGGACATTTGGCCTTTTCATGCGTTTAATGTACTTCTGAGTGACCTCAGTGGAGGAGACCACACTGGACTCCTAACTTTAAGGAGCAAAGAAGCTAAAAGAGAACTGTCAACGAAGAGCGAGGCTGAGAGACCGTGAAACTGGGGAGTGAACTAAGATCACAGATGGTTAGGCAGGTATCACCGAGGCTACTTTGCGTAAGCCTCCGGAGCATGCTTCTTTTCTCCCTGGCTTCCATCTACACTATCGCAAGATAGTGGGGCAGAGGCTTAAGAGTGGGCTTCAATCAAGGTGCAGAAGCACATCAGGCTTCTCACTGCACACTCAGCCCTGCCCTCTCCAAGGAGGAAGAGCATCCTCTCCTGTTGTGTACGGGTGGGGGTGGGGCACCATGGCTGGCTGTGGGATAACATCTAAAAGACCTCATATATGAATATTGTGGGGGAAGGGAGGGGAGACCAATTTTTAAGGAAGCATCTTATTTTTCTAGTGGGACTCACGCTTCATCTCCAACACAAATGTGCTATTAGGTGAATCTGAAATAGCTGATATAAATCTCGCCACTGAGCCAGTGGGAGAATCCAACCTTTATAAGTGCTAAACCAGCAACCTTTCAGAAAACAGTATCTATCCTTTTGAGCTGTTTCTGGGGAATTGTATATAAAG
The DNA here is from genome assembly GCA_902729485.2 of Mus minutoides. Taxonomy (NCBI): domain Eukaryota; kingdom Metazoa; phylum Chordata; class Mammalia; order Rodentia; family Muridae; genus Mus; species Mus minutoides. Next base: position 1,384,013 of record LR749679.1, on the reverse strand, counting down.
CATTTTGAAAACAGAAATACTTCCTTATTTTTCCAGTATCCGTTCGGCAAGCTTGATACAAGGCTACCCAGGACAGACATTGTCAGGGCTCAAAGTGCTTTCAAACTTATGCTCACAGTTAAAATGTTTTTCCAATGTGGCATTTGAAAATCAAAACAGTCTTCGAAGGAAAAAAAAAAAAGAACACATTTCCTAATTTTTAGTCCCTATGAAATATAAATAAATCTATTTTTGCTACCAACACTCCTATCATTTAATGACTTGACAGTCTTTTTCTGAAGAATGTCTTTGGGAGATTTACATTTAGAAGAACTTGGCACATTTTGATTGACCACACTAAGCTACAAGGTGGCATGTCCTGATTGATTTAAAACAGGAAAGAAAAACCACAAGTTAAAATTTTCTGACTTCTTCTGGGTGAGAAGAGTAATTATTGGTCAAGTCCCGGGGGCGGGGGGTTCAAATTTCTAAAGCACCCAAGACTCATTTTCTAGTTAAACCTTTAAGCCATTCCTCTGATGATTAATTCAGCTTTATGTCTGACTTGGAATAGAAAGTCAAGAGCAAAATCTAAACCTAAATTCTTTGGGCTTCTGTTTTGACAAAACTACCCAAACATAATGATATGTAAACAATGGACAGAAGTAAGAGTTTATACTTAGAAATCTAAAAGAAAATAACAGAAGAGTTAAGAATATTTGAGTATAATTTCTCCTCTTTGTAGGCCATGATGGACTGAATTTTTATGTCATTTCCTATCCCAAATTCACATAATAAAGCCCTAACTTTCACTGTGAAGGAAAATATTTGTAGAAGTGTTCTTTGGAAAGAAATTGAAATAATAAATAAGGCTGTCACTCAGTGTTAGAGTACTTACCAAGCATGTGTAAGAGCCTGGGTTTAATCTCCAGTACCACTCAAGAAGTAGATAGATAGATAGATAGATAGATAGATAGATAGATAGATAGAGGATAGACAGAGAGACAGACAGACAGATCAAATAATAGGGAAATTCACTTAAATGAGAGTACATTGGTAGGACCTCATAATGGCATTAACTGTCCAAATGAGAAGTCCAGAGACTCTCTCTTCCCCTGTTCTTTCTCCTGCTCTTTTTCCTCCTCTTTCTGACATTAAGCTTCCTGGTCCTGTCACCCAGTGACAGCCCTGATCCACTATGAGCTTGAGTTAAGGCTTGTGATACGTGGAACTCCTTGACCAAGCCTCCTAGAAGTTTCATCATTGAAATGAAAAGATAAGTAACCTGCAGAATGCATACTCTCTTTCATTACAGAGCCCCTGGTGTGTAAAAACCACAAACTTGTGGAAGAAGAAATAATATTCCTCACTGCCTTCTCTGTTAGACAGCTCAAAACCCCTTTGTCTCAGAGGCAATGAGCACTTCAAACATGCTGAGAACAGTTGACTGCATCAAGCCAGTCCCCAAGACCTATAAGGAATGCTACCCAGCCCTGTGATAAGAATTACTGTTGTCATAGTTATTCCTAGTCAATTTTAATCCTGAAACAACACACCCATTTAAATAAAATAAAAATAAAAAGAGAATCAATGTCTGATTCCAAGAAAACCTGAAGATTTCAGCCTTTACAAAGAAAGTCTAATCCTGCCAAAATTTAGTACATTTTACATCTAATTTTGCTCTGATTTATGACTAAATTTCCTGGGTACTGATGGTATATAAAAACCATTAACTCTGTGGAGGCAATTGTTAGTTTTTGTAATAAAAAATGCATACTGCTTATACCGTTATTGCTTAGGAAATTAAGGAACACAGCTTCTAATACCCTGTGCATGGAATACTGTACCAAACCACTTAACTTGCAATAATAGAGTATTGACTTGGTACAGTGATATGTGAGACACAGTCACAGCCAGATTAAGCCGCCATCACACTGTGCTCGATAGAGCGATAGAGTTGCCCTCACAATACATTCATTCCACCTCAGCCAAAGAATTCCAAACATTATCTATGAAAAGACCAGCTGCAAAATTCATATACTTTTCCTTTTGTTTTTGAAGACTTAATTTAAATGCTTATTTATTTCTATTCCTATACTAAGTAATAACATGCCATTGACTTCCCAGACTAATCTCATGTTGACCCTTTAAGATAATCATCTTTGTAAAAAAGAAAGAAAAAAAAAAAAACTTTAAGCTATATTGTTTGCAGTTCTGGAAAGTATGACAGTTCGCATCTAAGAAGTGATTTTAAAAGATCTTGAGAGAGAGAGAGAGAGAGAGAGAGAGAGAGATTTGCACAGTAACAGGACATGATACAACATTCCCTGGTCTCTTGTCACTCTTTCTTAAGGGACACTACAACATTCAGCCAGAAGTATTTCCTTAACATCTTAAATGGAAGCCCATTAGAATTAAAGAAAGAGCCAGTGAGATAGTTCAGCCAATTAGAGCACTGACTGCTCACCCAGAGGACCAGGGTTCTGTTACCTACATTCACATGGTAGTTCACAAACTTCTGTAAATTCTGTTCCAGGAAATCCAACACTGCCTTCTGGCCTTTGTGAGAATCAATAGAAGTCCCACATATACATGGAAGTTGAACAACACTCTAGTCAATGATAACTTGGTCAAGGAAAAAGTTAAAAAAAAAAAAAAAAGAAAGAAAGAAATGAAAGACTTTTTAGAGTTTAATGAAAATGAAGACACATCATACCCAAACTTATGGGACACGATGAAAGCAGTACTAAGAGGAAAACTCATAGCACTGAGTGCCTCCAGAAAGAAACTGAAGAGAGCTTACACTAGCAGCTTGACAGCACACCTGAAAGCTCTAGAACAAAAAGAAGAAAATACACCCAAGAGGAGTAGATGGCAGCTGAAATCAACCAATAGAAACAATAAGAACTATACAAAGAATCAACAAAACCAGGAGCTGGTTCTTTGAGAAAATCAACAAGATAGATAAACCCTTAGCCAGACTAACGAGAGGTCACAGAGACAATATCCAAATTAATAAAATCAGAAATGAAAAGGGAGACATAACAATGAAATATATCTTAAAGTAATTATTCTGTTTGTTGAACATTTACATTTGAAAATATTAAAATCACGTTCTACAAACAAAATAAAAATGACAAATTTATGAAATTCTTAGGCAAATGGATGGATCTGGAGGATATCATCCTGAGTGAGGTAACCCAATCACAAAAGAACACACATGATATGCATTCACTGATAAGTGGATATTAGCCCAAAAGCTCGGAATATTCAAGATCCAATTCATAGACCACATGAAGTTCAAGAAGAAGGAAGACCAACATGTGGGTACTTCTGTCCTTCTTAGAAAGGAAAACACCCTCATAGAAGTAGGGGAAGAAGAGAGGAGATGGGGGGTTTTGAGAGGGGGGACCAGGAAGGGGGATAACATTTGAAATGTAAATAAAGAAAATGTCAGGCTGGTGAGATGGCTCAGCGGGTAAGAGCACCCGACTGCTCTTCCGAAGGTGATAAGTTCAGATCCCAGCATCCAAAAAAAGAAGAAAATGTCAAATAAAAATGTAAAGAAGAAGAAGAAGAATTTAAAAGATTTCTAAATAATAGTCTGATGATTAAGGTAGAAGCTATTTTTTCATTAAATTATGTTTGCAAAAAAAGTGAGACAACCAACATTCTTTTTTTTTTTTTTTTTTTT
>LR749679.1:1258098-1378829 GCA_902729485.2 Mus minutoides | reverse complement strand
CGTCCTGTCATCTTTATTTTTAGAGTTGGGATTCTGTTCTTGTGGTTGTCTTCTTTTAGGTTTATTGAAGAATTACTCTCTTGCTTTCTCTAGGGCAGAGTTTCCGTCCTTGTATTGGTGTTTTTCTGTTATTATCCTTTGAAGGGCTGGATTTGTGGAGAGATATTGTGTGAATTTGAATTTGTCGTGGAATACTTTGACAACCAACATTCTTAAAGGACAGAGATAGATATATAGTGTCTCTCTCTGGAGCAAAGAGTAGGCCTTTTTTCGTAGCTGATATATGAAAGGTACCATCTTTCTCTGAGGCAAAGGTTAAGATTTTGCAAACTGGAATGTCCTCCTCTAATACACAAACTCATTATTGTAAAATACTCTGTGTAGCCTTCCTCTAAAGACATTGTGAGACTATGGTACCAGGAGAACCTATGAGAAGTTCATGTTGTTGATCCTTCATAAAGGATCAACCCCTTTGTTTCTGACATAGAAGTCTCAGGTCTTCTGCCAGCATATGTGAAACTGTCACCAGATGATCTGTTAGCTTGTAATTAAAATAAAATATTAACCCTTAGAGATCTAGACATCATTCACCAGACATGGCAGGAAACATAACTTACCAACTCTTCTCTCACAGGAATGGGAAATTGCTTGACTCCTAAATTTTGATGGTTCTAAGTAAGACCTATTTGAAATACTGTCATTTATAATATAATATATGTTATAATAATTATCATTTTATGAGTCACACATGCTCCTAAACTAGCATGGCAGCTACTGTTCCCAAACAAAATTACATAATATCCCTCTCTTTATTCCCACAATCCCTTAAGCACCAGCCTATCAAGCTGTCCTGGGAATGCTAATGGTTGTACCAAAACACTAGCTGTGGACACTGCTCCAAGCCTCCCCTCTTCAATTCAGTGCAGACTCTCACATGGAAGATTTGAAACTATTCTGCTCAGACACAGAGATCCCAAAGCCTCTTATTTGGAAGGAAGGAAGGAAGGAAGGAAGGAAGGAAGGAAGGAAGGAAGGATGCAGTGTTCCTCATTTTAACACATTTTGTAACCAAACTTGACACTCCAATTCAAACTAAAGGCACAGCACTTATTTCAAAGATTAGAGACAGATTATGAGTGAGGTATATCAAATTTGGATTGTTTAGCAGTAAGGATAAATTCATAAAACATCTTCTTAATTACCTTATTACAAAACCATTTAAGAATATCTACTAACAAGAAAACCAAGAGCTAGTGTTCTCTCTCTCTCTCTCTCTCTCACACACACACACACACACACACACACACACACACACATATACACTCACTCAGAGAGAGAGAGAGTAAGTTGAATAAATACATAGCACAACACAGTGAGAAAAGACACAAAGGTACATAGCATGCACTTTAAAGGCATGGGGCAAATGTGTATAAATACTGTTTCAGCTCCGTTCAGAAAGGGCAAGGGTGTCAGGGTTGCCATCAGCTTTGAACATTTCTGTCTAGAGCCAAAGCTCTTTGCAAATGGTCTCCAGGCTTTGAAATTGGTCAGGCTTCTCTCCAGGTGACAAGACCCATTTGTATATCCAAATACACTAACTGATAATTATGGAAATCAGTACGTGTAAAACATGGGGGGAATGGACTGATTGTTCAACATGAAGCAAACTAAAAACTGAGTTTTGCTGTCTCTCATTTTTTCTGTTTTCCTTCTCTAGACAAGAAGAAGACACAGACGTGAGAGAAGACAAGGAAACCATCTGGGTCACAATGGCTCCAAGTTTCACATTCAGGCCTGCCATCCAAGTGAGGATTTAGGAGCACTTCTCTTAAACCAATGACTGAGTGCTGCCTGCCAATTCCTCCCAGAACTTGGCTTTTCTTAGCAAGCCATTCCATTGCCTTTATCCTTTTTGTCCTTTATAATGAGAATAAGAGAAAATGATGAATTGTACACAGTCACCAGGGATATTATAGGGGTAATGGATGCAGAGTGAATTGAATACAACATAAAGGAGGGTGGGCTTATCAGCACACTGGAGCTTCTGAAGAAAATGTACAGTTTACTAAAAAAAAGAAAAGAAAAAGACTGAGTAACATCTAGAAAGCTTAACACATTGGCTTTTACCATAAAATGATAATGATTAAATTTTGTTACTAGCCTAGAAATTATTTAGTAGTCAGGCCTATGTTTACAGGAAACTGATAAATTCTTAAAATATAGCCAAGACCAGTTTATTAATTAAAAATAAAAGGAAAGAACTATGTTAATCCAAGAGAACAAATTAAAGCTGGATGATGTGCTATCTTGACTGGAATTCCTCAGCCTGGTGTTCCGATTCCCAGTCCTCTGAATCTATTGCCAGAGCAATATCATTTCTGCAACTATAAGTTTGAAAATGAAATATACTCAGTTGAAATAATATTCTGACTAGACACCGTCTGAGAAGACATTGTCCACTGGACACTTGATCCCGAAAGAAGAGTTTTGAAAAAGCTGTCTCAACTTTTTTCAAGATTCTCAAGGCTGTGTCAACTCCCTGAACATGAAAATAATTTAAGCAACTGTGAGAGGGTTCTGTGCATACATCTCATGGTCAACATCATGGGCTTAGGGGAGGCCAGCTACCAAGTAAGAGGTTCAAACTAAACAGATCCTAGGAGTTCGTTTAAGCAAAGGGGGAAGGAAGCATTTCAAATGTGCACAATTATAAATGAAACACTCAAAGAATCCAGGAAGGATTGGGAATCAGGTTAGCTTTCTGCTGGAGAAGGCCACCGTGCATCCCAGCAGTAAGCTCCTGCCTTATTTGCCAATAAAGGTCTGGATCCATGGACTGGGCGTCCAGGTGACCCCCATTTCTGTGTAAGTGCTTCAGCTGGTGCCAAGGGCTGCATGCAGCTTGGAACTGGTAAAGAGGAGATTAAACTGAAGGCATAAACACCTGCCTCAAAGCCTATGGGGAGCTCTAGCGATTCTGACAGGCCGTTGGTGGTAATTGTCCTGTCTCATCCAATAAACCAGCTATTCCAACACTGAGAGGTTGATGCCTCCTGTCAGTTGACCGTAATTCCAATCATCTCCATCACACATATATGTTTTATTTGCATCACACCTGTACCACCACAGAGCAGGAGAGACCAATTAAACTATGATTAGCACATATGCTGCCCAACTCTGACAAATGGCTCTTCTCAATGAAATCAAAGAACTGTGGAGAGGAAGCCAAATGACCATATAAGTGTGGGAGGACGGGACACAGTGTCATTGAGAATATGTGACACACAAAACAGATTTAGAAGAAATAGATTTCACTCTTTGTATATGCCACTGCTACTGATACATGAGGAACATTGATAGTACATGTTCAGACAAGGGGGAATGTTTCGTTTTAAACACTCACTACTAGTAAATGAAATAGCAAAAGGATAGATGGGATCATGTGCCTTGACTCAACTAAGTTTAGACTGCAAGGACATCTGGACATTAGCATCTGGAAGAAATATCATCTGGCCTATTGAAACTCAAGCACAAATACAGACAAGGTCATTGCAATGACGATGCATCATCTTGACTTGTCACAGAGACAAGTCTATATTAGTTAGGACCAATGCAGCTGCTCTTAAAAATAAAACTGTTGTATCCAGTAACAACATTCTTAGTAATCAGGCCACACTTTTCCATGTAGACACTGAAGCGATGAACAGAAGCGTCCCATATGTATTTCTGTCAATTCTAAGACTCCTAGCATCTTGTTTGACCAGATACCAGGGGGTGGGGGGCAAGAGTACAACAGCAAAGGACTCCCATTCTTCTTCTCTTGGAGGAGTAAAGAACTCAGAGACCACATCTCCCTGTGAAGCAGTTAATGTTACAAGGTGCTGGAGAGACATTATTTAGAGTGCTGTAGCTACTGGTAAGCTATCCATGCTTTGGTAAATAAGCCCCTGCTCATACTCCTGAGAGAAACCCTAATGAAACTCAATGAATGAATGTGTTTACACAGGTGAATGCACACACACACACACACACACACACACACACACACACACACACGTATATACATTAAACTAGAAGAAGGATGATGAATTAGGAAGGGGAAAAGAACTGGTGGGAATGGGAGGGAGATCAGTGTGGGTAATTGAGAATGACCATAATCAAAATGTCTCATATAAATGTTTGAAATGGCATAGTGAACCCTACTATAATAAACATTTGATTTAAAAAAAGAGATTGGCTTCTTAAAATGCAGATCAAGGAAATAATATCCCTGCCTCATTAAAAGAAAGGACAGGCACAAAGCCACACCTAGATGGAAAGAAAAATTGTCTATATCCTACCATAGGTGACCATACATTGTGGAAATAGCAGTCTTAAATTTCATGAACAGTCTCTTCTACTCTTGCATATTCTCTTGTATGAAAGTGGCTGCCCGGGAGTTGTTTTGAGATGCCAATCATTTCAGCTTTTACTTTCCTGTTGACTTAGGTTGTTATGACACATTACCATGCTTCTCCATCACTAGGAGCTTCATGTGACTGTTCTTCAAGATGCTGGAAGAAATCTGACCAGATAATGAAGATACCTCATAATGTACTGTTGGGAGAAAGATAGTGTCGCCACTTAAAAATCTTTCCTTCATCTTTGGTTCTGTTCAGTAACACTGGTTGTTGTCTGATTTTGTCACAGATCCTTGGATTCAGCACCCACATAAAAAGCTGTGTATAGCTGCATGCATGCTGGGGATGGCAGAGACAGGAGGACTGCTGAGACTTGCTGGTTTGCAGCTTAGTTTCAGTTTCACAGAAAGATGGGTTCAAAGGAATAAGAGCAGAACAGCCCACAGCATCCTCCGGCCTCCATGCATGCACACAAGTACACAGAGACAGTTAAACCACACACATATATGTGAAACAAAAGACTTGTCTGGTAGACACCCAGTAGACTCAAGAAGGGGAAATAAAGCAAAGTGTCATTCCTACAGAGAGGAAAAGTCGAAGATTTTAAACATGAATTAGAAAGTTCCCAAAGTCAAGAATAACCATGAACTAACTAGTACCCCCTGAGCTCGTGTCTCTAGCTGCATATATAGAAGAGGATGGCCTAGTTGGCCATCAGTGGGAAGAGAGGCCCCTTGGTTATGCAGACTTTATATGCCCCAATAAAGGGGAACGCCGGGGCCAGGGGGTGGGAGCGGGTGGGTAGGGTAGCAGGGCCGGGAGGGGGGAGGATATAGGGAACTTTCTGGATAACACTTGAAATGTAAATGAAGAACATATCTAATAAAAGTTGAAAAAAAAAAAGTATAAAAAAAAAAAAGAAAGTTCCCAAAGTCTATTTAAAAGGAAATCTGACAATGCTTGTACCTCCATGAAATATAATATTTGTTCCATTAAAAAAAAAAAAGTTTGTAAGCTACTGCTTTTGTTCAGATTAGTAATTCATTAAGGATCCAGGGCTGGAGTTTCAACTTCTAAAATGCATGACAGAAAGTTCTGTTGATTATGGAGTCTGATTTCCTAGTCAGCATCCACCAAAAGCAGCAACTGAAAGTGCCTCTGCTGCACAGTTCTGCTGACTTATGATCCCAACTTTGCCAATGCTCATCTGCTTCTAGGCACAGCTGTTTTCAAATGGAACAGTGCTTTATGCAGACAGTGCCAGCCCCGCCTGGCCTCAGAGCAAAAGAAGAGAATTTGGGCAATCGATATTTCATAGCTGGAGCCAAGATTCTGGGCCCATCACCTGCAAATTCAGATTCCTGTGATCTGGTCCTTGCTGAAATGCACAGCCACAAGCAGGTCTTAGAGAAAGGCTATGGCAGCCCAACTCTGTAGGTCTTAATGGCGTCTTTGAGCCTGTCAAGAAGGTGAACAAACTGGACCATAATGAAGAAGACAGTAGCACACACAGTGCCTTCTCCACCTTTTCTCAAGCTGGAAGAAAAAAACTGCACCCAAGTTGATAATTACAGGGTTCGAATCTGTGCCACTGCTTTGTAGCTGTTTTTGCTATAGAATTCAGCAATTCAAAACATATATTTTAAATATTTGGGTATTTTTATGCAGAGGACAGAAAAGGTGTCTGATTCCTTGGACTTAGAGGTACAGGTGGTTGAGAGCTTTGCAAGGTGAGTGCCAAGGACTGAAATTAGGTCCTCCACAAAAATATCAAGTGCTTTTAGCCATTGAGCCATCTCTCCAGACCCTAGGGTGTATACACACACACACACACACACACACACACACACACACACACACACACAGTGAATTGACTTTGTAGAACATTTGGAAGAGAACATAATATCAGAGCCAGTGCTATAGTCATAGACCTGTGAAGGGTCCCATTCCCCATAGTGTTTAGTCTTTCACAATATCAGCACTCCCCTTGTCCTCCTCTTGATGAACACCAACTGCTACAGTTCTACATCTCCCTGGACCTTCTAAAGCTAAGATCTGATCAAAAATGCCAGACATAAATAGTGTTTCGAAGTCACGCCTCTGGAATGAGTGTACCTTTGTTTATTATACATTATTAGCACTTACTGTATAGCAGAAAGCTATTCTATTGTATGTTATCACTTAAGCCTAATTCAGGCAGGAAAAGATAAAATATAAAGACATAAATTTGTGTCCATGCATGCATGTGTGTGTGTGTGTGTGTGTGTGTGTGTGTGTGTGCATATGATGCCCAGAGAATAACCTTGGTGTCATGTTTGACAATGATGTCTGTTTCCTTGGAGTCTCGCACTGGATTGGAGCTCTCTGATTGTGTAGGTTAGGTGACTGCTGAGCTCCAGGAACTCATCTGTTTTCACCTTGCCAGCACTGGCCTCACAGGAGCCAGTGCCATACCTATACACCTGGCATGTGTACATGGGCTCTGGGATTTGAACTCAGGTCCCATGTGATTGTGAGGCAAAGACTTTGCTGACTGAACTATGTATACCAACCCATCTATTCTTTTAAAAACAATTTTAAGTTTAAAATATTTTAAATTAAATTCATACACATGTGCACACGGACACACACACACCTGCATTTGAGCATTTGTACTAGTTTGTGTATGGCATGTAGAGGCCAGAGGTTGATTTTAGGCGTCTGCTTTCAATTGATTTCTTTGTGTGGTGGGGCCTCTAACTAAATCTGAAAAGGACTGATTTGGTTGGACTGGCTGTCCAATGAGTTTCATGGATCCTCGTGTCTCTGCCCCAAGCCCCATGTCAGCACTGAAGTTGTGGGCACACACTACTGAGATCCACTTCTTATATGAGTTATGGATGTGCAAACTCAGGTTTCCTTGCTTGTGTGGGCTACACTTTACAAACTGTGCCATCTCTCCATCAGAATGTATACCCCTAAAAAGTTCCTAAGGCTTGGAAGTGACACCAAGCATTGAACTGTTTCTACTTATCTTCCCTTTCTAAAATTGTATTGACAGTAATGATTGCATTCATTATACAACAAACCTAAGAGTTAAGCAACAGTTTTAATGGAGTAATTCCTGATGAATCCAAACAATAGTTATATCTTCATTTTTCCTTTATATATTGAAAAAAATAACCAAATCTGATTTAAAATTCAGTTGACAGGCTTAATTTTAAATATAGATATACTGTAGTTAAAATATACAGTCCACTTCCCATGCCCCATGCTGTCATTTGATTCTATTCCTTTAGACCTTCACAGGATGGTGGCTGGCTCCTCAAAGAGCCAGATTACCTTCTGAATCAGATTCCATGCTGTTACCAAGATATATTCCTCTTTGGTTTGCCACAAAACCATCCTTCTACTGGAATGTTTTTTAACAAGTTATTGAACCGCAGAAAGGACATTGCTTTCAAAGCTGTTGTCTCGTCCAAGAGCCCTGTTGGGATTCTTGGCTCATACTCTGGAAGCCCTGACACAAAATCAGCAAACAGAGGCAGCCCCAGTTTGTGATGGCTCCCCATGCAGGGGGTGCATCAGCCAGCCCACTCATTAAAGAAGTTCTAGAAGATAAAAAACCCCATGCCACAAGATTGACAGTAACTCTAAACAAACTGGAAAGCCTGCAGCGCCACAGACAAGGGAGCAGGCCACAGACAGCAGAATTCCCAAAAGAAGTCAAATTTATGGTACACTGGGAATAGTCTGGAGACACCACAAACCTGGGAGGTTGCCAGTAAGAAAGTGAATGAAGTGCTAGTGGACAGACAACTTGTTTTCTCCCCATTTCCAAAGCAACTTTAATATGTTCTTAAAGACAAAGTTTAAAGGTAGCCCTACAAATAAAGTGAGAGATACCCCCCCAAAGACAAATTACATGGGTAATTATTGGAACGACACAAAGGTTATGTGAGACTCCCGGCCTCCCCCAAATCAGTTCCTGATTCAGGTCATATAGTCTACATAGCTAGAAAGGCCTCTGAGAATTTGTAAGAGGATATCTTCAGAGTTTAAGCAAGTAGAGAAGACATACCCTGAATATGTATGACAACGTCCCATGAGGTGTGGTCTTAAATAAAATTAAAAGGAGAAAGCCCTCGCTGAGAACTAGATTTCGTGGTATCAAACGGTATCATGCAAGTCTGTAAGGGAGAGAAGCAACCAGTGTAGCCCTACCCAGTCGTGATGCCTGTGAGCTCATAACAGGCACAGAGCAAGAACCCTCCGAGTGCAGAGTGTCACGTGTATTTTGGCAGTAACCAACAGCTTTCTAATTGGACTTCTGGCCTGCTTAAAAGAGGAAATCATGCCCAGTACTAGAAACCTAGCCAGCTACCCAGCAAAGTCATAGATCTTGGAGGAAAACTCACAACTACCGCTTTACTAAGCCAGTATAATACCTAACTGCATTCTAAATATTTAGCTTATACTAGACAGATAAGTGCAACTCTTACACCTTAACAAAGAAACTTCTTATAACAGACAAACACCAGTACATAAAACCATGAGTGACCTTTGTTACAGAGAACACCGTGATTGTGTGAGCCACCTCCATGTGATCCATCTACATACAACACAACTGTTCACCTAGGGCTCAGGGAACATCACAAAAGAAGGGACAAGAAAGAATGTAAGATTCAAGGCACAGGATTTTTCCTGAGAAATTGTTCCTCTTAGAAATGTCAAGGAAGCGACACTTACACAGTCTCTGTAACATAGCTCCCTAAACAAGCATGACACCAACAGACATGCTAGCAGCAAAGGAGAAATCTCATGGGTCTCTAACCCTAGATAAAGAACTACAGGAGACTGAGGAAGGTCAAGAACGAGAGAAAATAAGCATCCAAGGCAGGAGTCCACCAATTGGTTATCCAATGCCAAGCGGTCAACCCTGAAATCATATACATACAAATAAAATTACACAGACTAAGAAGATTGAGTTTATATATTTATATCAACATTTAAAGAAGAACAGGTCAAGAGACTGTGAGACAGCAAAAGGAAGGTATGCCAGTAGGGTTGGAGGGGGGAAAAGCAAAGGGGAAATTATGTCATTATATATTTTTTAAAAGATTTGTTTTATGTATATGAGTAGACTGTAGCTGTCTTCAGACACACCAGAAGAGGGCGCCAGACCTCCTTATAGATGGTTGTGAGCCCAGTGGTTGTTGAGAGGTTCCTGAGGGATCTCTGGAAGAGCAGACGGTGCTCTTAACCCTCAAACCGTGAGCCGAGATAAACTCCTTGCAGCTCACAGGGCTTTTGCCAGGTGTTTTGTTTCAACAATGAGGAAAGCAGGCAGGATCACCGATGTGACAGGAGGAACAGTACTTGGCAGCCACAGCCGCAGCCACAGCCACAGCCGCAGCCACGCCCACCTGTTCAAGCCCTAGCAGTAGCTCCTTGTGCACCACGTGACAAAACTGAACCTTTACAACAGAGACAAAGAATGTGTAAACCCAAAACTCTTTACTTCTAGTCTAACTACAGAAAATGTTTTCCAAACCCTGGCTAAGAGTTTTTAAAGACAGATGACATATGAGAAGAAGCAAGTGGGATCTCGGGCATTGCCAGTTGGGGTGCAGATTGTCATAAGCACTTTTCAGAACTATTTGACAGTTTAGAATAAAGGTGAATGATAGTTTCCCTGTTTATCCAGAAAGCCCATATCTACCTCTATTTCTAATTTACATATGTATAGATCCCAACAAAGACACATGCAAGCAGGTGTAACATGACACGGAATAAGCAAATTGTATTATATTCATATAATGAAAAAAATTTTTTTGACTTTTTAAATATTTTCTTAATTTACATTTCAAATGCTATCCTGAAAGTTCCCTATACTCTCCCCCCCACCCTGCTCCCCTACCCACCGACTCCTACTTCTTGGCCCTGGCATTCCCCTGTATTGGGGCATATAAAGTTTGCAATACCAGGGGGCCTCTCTTCCCAATGATGGCCAAATAGGCCATCTTCTGCTACATATGTAGCTAGAGACACGAGCTTTGGGGGTTCTGGTTAGTTCATATTGTTGTTCCTCTTATAGGGTTACAGACCCCTTTAGCTCCAGGGGAACTTTCTCTAGCTTCTCCATGGGGGACCCTGTGTTCCATCATATAGATGACTGTGAGCATCCATTTCTGTATTTGCCAGGCACTGTCATAACCTCATACGAGACAGTTAAGCAAACTCTTGCTGTCATATGCAATAGTGTCTGGGTTTGGTGACTGATTATGGGATGGATCCCCGTGTGGGGTAGTCTCTAGATAGTCCATCCTTTCATCTTAGCTCCAAACTTTGTCTCTGTAACTCCTTTCATGAGTATTTTGTTCCCTATTCTAAGGAGGAATGAAGTATCCACACGCTGGTCTTCCTTCTTCTTGATTCTCTTGTGTTTTGCAAATTGTATCTTGGGTATTCTAAGATTCTGTGCTAATATCTCACTTATCAGTGAGTGCATCTTTTGTGATTGGGTTACCTCACTGTCTTAGTCAGGGTTTCTATTCCTGCACAAACATCATGACCAAGAAGCAAGTTGGGGAGGAAAGGATTTATTCAGCTTACACTTCCACATTGCTGTTCATCACCAAGGAAGTCAGGACTGGAACTCAAGCAGGGCAGGAAGCAGGGGCTGATGCAGAAGCCATGGAGGGATGTTCCTTACTGGCTTGCTTCCCCTGCCTTGCTCAGCCTGCTCTCTTATAGAACCCAAGACTGCCAGCCCAGAGATGGTTCCACCAACAAGGGGCCTTTCCCCCTTGATCACTAATTGAGAAAATACCCCACAGCTAGATCTCATGGAGGTACTTCCCCAACTGAAGCTCCTTTCTCTGTGATAACCCCAGTGTGTCAAGTTGACATAAAACTAGCCAGTAAACTCACTAAGAATGATATCCTCCAAGAATTTCATAAATTCATTGTTTTTAATAGCAGAGTAGTACTCCATTGTGTAAATGTACCACATTTTCTGTATCCATTCCTCTGTTGAGCAACATCTGGGTTCTTTCCAGCTTCTGGCTATTATAAATAGGGTTGCTATGAACATAATGAAGCATGTGTTCTTATTACCAGTTGGAACATCTTCTGGGTATATACTGAAGAGAGGTATTGATGGATCCTCTGGTAGTACTATGTCCAATTTTCTGAGGAACTGCCAGACTGATTTCCAGAGTGGTTTTACAAGCTTTTTGGAAAAAAAATATATATATATACATATATATATATATATATATATATATATATATATATATATATATATGAAGGAACAACCTACTAAGGTCTGCACCACATGAATGGAATTCTAATCCAGACTGATAAATAATGACTGACACAAAAGAGAATTTACAATGTGATTTTAATTATAAGAAGGTCAGAGTTTAAAATTTTCATTGTTTGCAACAATGAAAAAGCACAATTGTGGATATTTTGAAGTATGTGTGCAGACTGTAAAGGGCATGAAAAAAATCTGTGAAATCTCTTCCAACTGTGTACTCAAGTTTATGTATTTGTTATTGTTGTGACTACATGCTATTCTAAAAGAATAGGTGGGGTGGTATACATGGTTCAGTCAGCAGAGCGTTTGCCTCACAACCACATGGGACCTGAGTTCCAATCCCAGAGCCCGTGTACAATTGCCAGGTGTAGTAGCACTTGTGAGGCCAGTGTTGGTAACGTGGAAACAGATGGGATCCTGGAGCTCAGTAGCCTTCCAACTTATATACCTGGACAGCTCCAAGCCAGTGAGAGACTCTATCTCAAAAAAAAAAAAAATAGACACAGACATAATTCTCAAAAATGACACCCGAGGTTATCCTCTAGATACCACATGAACACACACACACATTCTTTAAAAAAGCAGGTGAGGTCAGGCAATGGAATGACTCCATGGAAAAAGGACTCGTCAAGGAAGCCTGACAACATGAGTTCAAACCCAGAACACACAGTAGAAAAAAAAACAAAACTGACTCCTGAAAGTCATTCTCTGAAGTCTACATACACACTGTAGTGCACATTTACCACCCCCAAAAAAACCACATACATAAATTATAATAAAAAAATGTATTTTGTAAAAAGCACAGGTAGCAAATTCCAGCACTCAGGAGGCAGAGGCAGTTAAATCTCTGTGAGTTCAAGGCCAGCCTGTTCTACACAGTGAATTCTAGGACAGCCAGAGATACACAGAGAAACCCTGTCTCAGAAAAACAATGATAAATAAATAAATACATAAACAAACAAATAGTAAAAAGTAAATAAGCATAGGTAGTCCCCCCCCCAAAAAAAAAAACAACGTCTTATAGATACAACAGAATAATCATTACCAACTAGTTTTAGGAAACAGGCAGATTTTAGGATCAAATTATTTGCAGAAAACATCGATCTTACAAATATAACCAGCTATAATAACATATAAACACTTCTAGATAATAAATGAAAATAGGTCAATTTCAGCACTATTCAAAAGCACTGCCCAGCAAAAAAAAAAAAAAAAAATGCTGAGACCCTAAATGCACACATTGTAATTCTATTCATATAAACTTTGAAACTACACAGATGTAAAGCATTCATATTGGCAATGCATGCTTAGATAGTAAAACTGCATAGGAACAACAGACAGTGAGATCCTTTGGGAAAGTAGGCTCCATGCACGGTACTATAGCCATGATAAGGAAGCAGCAGGATGCTTCTGGGACATGAACGTTTTATGTCTTAATCTGTTTGATGGCTACAATCATGTTCACTTTGCCTAGTTTATGTTTTAAAATATTTCCCAATTTTTGTGTTATTTTAAATAGGATGTGGAAAAATATAATAAAGATATAGAGGAATTAAAGACCACTCTGGATTTACTATTTTACATGCATTCTTTCTTCATGTGTTACACAGGTACGTTTATCGATTTAGTGTGTTACATATCTTTTTCATACCTGCGTTTGTATGTGTACAGTTACAGAAGAAGAAGTCTATTCAAATGCCCCATAGCAGCTTTTCCTAAAAGTCTGTTCTCAGCTGGAGACATTTCCTCATTACAGTGGATCGATGACCCCTGCAGGATTCCTCGTGCTTTCGTTTTCCAGATGGGGTTCTTCTACGGGATTACTGTGTCATTGTTTACTGGACATATGGGATAACAATTCATCATTTGGTCAATATGTTGTAAGACAGATAGAATCAAATCCAACCACATCTGGCAGAACCACACAATACCTAAAAGGCCTGAGCTTTGACTCTGATGCTAACCGAATAGGACTCAGGGTTTGCCTTTCTTAAGAGCAGTATGCGAAGAAACGTTCGCCTGTGAGAATGGGTGAGGATAAGGATTAATAGTTTGTGAAAACTGGTTGTATTTCTCCCTTATGGTAGCGGGATCTTGAGAAACAACTAGATTCAATTTTTAGTAGATAGTATCATTATTTGTTGGGCATGTAATGAAATACATCACTATTGGATGATCTGAACTTCAAGATCAGATACACAAACCACCTATACAGTATTCCTTCTATATTTTTAATACGTTACAGCTATCTAAGGGGGAGATTAGCCCCTAAAATAGTCTTAAATTTTCATTGAAGATAGAAAAGTTTCCTTCCACACAAGAGCATGAATAACTGAAATGGTAGAGGTCACCCTTTGCAGTCTTTACATTGACAAAATCCTACTCTGTGAGAAAAGAATAAAGGTTAGCGCTATCTGCCATTCTTTCTTTCTGCCCTCTCTGTCCAAGCAGTTAGCCTACACTAAAACATGAAGTAGTACTAGGACCCCGTGTGTAGTGGGAATTAAATGAAAACAAGAGAGAGGGAAGTTTAGCAGTGGCTTTTGCTTTTTAAGGGCTGAGTGTGTGGCTTAGTAAGAACCCAGGAAATCGCTGCAAAGTTTCAAGTCTTCTAAATGATTAAGTTTCAAGAGAGGAGCTCTTGAAAATAACGGAAAGTGATTGATGACAGCCGGCTCAGTCCGTTTCTTCCTGCTAATCACTCCTTCCTCTAAAGAATCCACCGGCTTTGGTTATATGAGCTGCACAGTGGGCTACCAGAGCACAACTGAGCAATAACACAGTGAGACCAGCTCAAAGCTCTAACCATCAGGGACAATGACGAACCAGCTGGAGACTAGACGAGTCCTGCACATCAGCACATGGAGAGTGGGAGATCAGATTGAAACATGTATATTAAAGGTTGTTATCTTTCCCTGCTTTATCTTTCTTTACATGGCCAGTACATATGGGCAAACGCACACACACACACACACACTCACACACACACTGACATGCAGATAGAATGCCACACTGAAAAGTGTATTGGTGATTTTATTGATGAATCTCTCAAATCATCACCCAAACAAAATAAGCTGTTCACTTCACAGCTGGAGTCAAATGGAGTGAAGACAGTTGTCTCCCCCTTCTCTGATGATAAATGAGTCTTCCCCTGCTTATTCGGGTCCTTGACCGAAATTCACAGCTATTCCAGTGACCCAGGAAGACCTTTGAGAAGAAAAAAGCCACACTCACAAATGCCTAATGAAGCTTGTCTGGGCCATTACTATTGTTCCCTGTCGCTCTAACTATAATTGATTTGCTAAACTAACTTTTTTTTTTCCATAATCAGCCCA
This sequence comes from Mus minutoides, assembly GCA_902729485.2. Lineage (NCBI taxonomy): Eukaryota > Metazoa > Chordata > Mammalia > Rodentia > Muridae > Mus > Mus minutoides. Next base: position 1,363,791 of record LR749679.1, on the reverse strand, counting down.
GCAGACAAAAAAAAAACACCTGATAGAAATTCAAACATTCTGTGCTCTCTTGCTCTTCTACCTTCTAGAGCCCTTGAATCTCATGCCTATTTAAAACTTTCAGGGAAGTTACAGACTCCCTTCTTTTTGATGGATGTAAGTAAATGAGTGTCTGGTCTTTTAGAGAGTCTTTGATAAAAAGGATCTGAGGAACACATAAAGAGAATATTTTTGCCCATGGGACAATCATTTTCATTGAGGCAGAAATCTCCATTGACAAAGAGAGACTTCCTAAAGCATTCTGACAATATTTTAGGTGTCACCTCAGGGCCTAAGTGGACAGAATATCATAATCACGCAGCAAGATCAAATGTGACATATTAGATGTAATTACATGCATTTGTCCTAGGAGTGAAGGTGGAAGGACACATAGAAAATTCCAGAAAGCAGTACATCTAGTCTCTTATGTAGATGCAAAGACATTTAATACCTCCATCCTCCAAAGATGACAGCACAACCTCTTTTCACAGCACTTACCTTAAAATTGTACTTGGTGACTCCTTACAAATATTTCCTTTACACTCTTCACAAAGGTAAAGTTAAACAACTTTCTGGGGGAGGAAATGAAAAAGCAAAACAAGTCCTAGACAAAAAGGGCCTGGGGTTTCTGTGTTCCTTTCACAGAGCCAAGTCCCCTCAAGCCTGAGTTTCCTCAGGAAGCCGTGGACTTTGTAGCTGCTGGGTCTTTCTTCAACAATGGGAAGGTCCGTGTTAACAGCCTGTAGTGACAGGACTCCATTATTTCCAGAACATAACATCTCAGAAGGACTCCTAGCCACCCAGAGGCTGCAGAGAGTTCCATTCAGCCATCTTTGTGAAGCAGGAGCTCCTGAGAAAAGATGAAAGTGGAAGAGCCAGCCCTGGGGAGGAAAGGGCCTTTTTCCCTTTCAACTTTCTGAACTTTTCTAGGTCTGTGGAGGTCCCAACCACAGAACCAAGAAAGCTCAAAAGGAAGACAACAAAAGAAGTTACAAATCAAAGAGCCTTCTCCACTGCCCAGCTCCTGCTGTGTTGCTTTCATTGCGCACCAGTGTCTCTTGAATGGATGGCAGCCCTTCAACATTCCTGTACAAAGTCAACACATTGTGTCAAGGAGTGTGCACAACTTGCAAAGGAGATTGTTGGCTGCCTGGTGGACTGCCCTGGTCCTTCTTAGTCTCTCTATCCATAATATGTTCGTGAGGCTGGAACCGGGGGCATTTTCTCAGTCCTATAATTATGGGATTTCTCTGCAATATATATATATATATTCACCCCATAATCACCCTTTACACATATGATCATGCTTTCTCACTGGGGTGTTGCTTTCCCTGGGGAGATGAGCTGAAACCCCTGGTCATTCCAGATAAGATAGGGACAAAGAAACATGTCTCTTCATAGCCCATATTGTAAGTCAGTAAGCTTTTTTGGGGTTGTTTGTAGGATCATGGGTAAACAGTGACTCAGAGGAGCACAATCTCAAAGACAGCGTCATCACCAAAGTTGCCCAAGCCAGCATGCATAACAACTTACAAAGCCTGCGTCACTGACTGCAGTTGCCTGCATAATGTGTTGGCATGAAGGGCCTCCTGTCTATTATTATTTATTTTTTTGCTCATATATCCTACACGAGGAACCTGCTGAATATCTTGGGTCTTATAAGATTCTTTGTGGTTTATGAACTGACCCTTGGAAAATGGCTACAGAGTACCTAGAGAGTGGTTTCACTGAGACCTTTCTCTGACCACTTACCATATAGTCCTCTTTCCCTTCCTGATAAGTCTTTAGAGACATCTGTTTTAATCAAAACTCTCTTAATTACAGGTAACAAAGAGAAAGAACATCCAGAGATCATGTAACTAGGTTAGTTCATAAAAATATGAAGAGCAGAGACAAAATCATGTTTAGTAAGTTTTAAAGATTAAGCAATTGTGGGACTGAAGCAGAGTGAGTGTGCCATTTCAAGCACAAAATAATCTAAGAAAGATGGTACTCTAAGAACAAGAAATTATAGCATTTTGCAACAACACAAACAACAACAAAGTAATACTAACAAATAACACAAACACCCAGAAAAAGTATGCTAATGTATCTGTTAATTAACTGGCTGACTGATAAAACTTTTGTAATAAATTTCTCCTCATTTCATCTATGCTATTTGATCGTGCCTACAGACGACAATAATTTGAAATGTAATTTTGCATAAGAAGATAAATAATTCAGTTTTTCTTCCAATTACATGGATCAAAATCTATTCTTGAGGGGCTGAGGGTGTAGCTCAGTTGGTAGAGTACTTGCCAAACATGGGTTAAGCCTGGGGTTCAATCTCCAGACTTGCCTAAACTGGATATGGTAGTACAGACCTATAATCCAAGGTGAAGGTGGGAAGATTACAAATTCAAGTTTACCCTTGGCTATCTGGTGAGTTCGAGGCAGCCTGAGATACATACAATCTTGTACAAAACAAGAACGAAAACAAACAAAAACCCTCACGTCTATTGCTAAGGCTGAGGTACAGAAAACAGAAAACCACCACACAGAGACTCACCCACTGTAGTACTGTCAGTATTAAAGTGGGAACTTGCAAATTGTTTTTGTATCAGTCACCTCAAAAGAAAAATGCGAACCATACAATAAGACATGTTCCCCAATTATTTCTTTAAAACAATCTATTTCGGATGATTACAGTCTCCCAGTTCCATTGCCAACCAACATGTTACACAGGAGCCATATGACGTGCCTGAATGTGAACCACATCCCATTTCTCCATGCTTTTCTGAAGGAAGCAGTTACAGACACAGGGGTGGGAGTGAGGTCTACAGAACAGGAGAGACCAGTTCTGACGCTCATCCCACCGTCCTGGTGAACACAGCATTGGTGTAAGCTGACACGCTCACAGTGGAGATAAAAAGCAATGGAGTAAGACATCGTCCAAAGGAACAGCCAAGACAATCTGCAAGCCGATGTGAAAGGCAAGAAAAATAATTACTAAGAGTCAATTAACTAAGTTCACTTAGTCAATTACACATTTTCAGAGGACCATTCTCTGTGCTTAGGTCCAGTGTGGGGCCTGAAACAACAGTATCTCAAGAAATACCCGACATTGAGGAGCTGGAGAGATTTGGGCAATTAAAAGAATGTAAGCTTTTGCAAAGAAACCCAGTACAGTTGCCAACATGGGTATTAGGTGACTCACAACCACCCATAACTCCAGCTCTGAGGTTATCTGAAGTCTTTGACCCACAGGCACATGCACACACTCAGACCTGTACTCACACACAATTAAAAATAGTGAAATAGATCCTTAAGGAAATATTGGTTGAGGTGAGGTTTCTGTTTCCCTTTATATCTAGAAAAGAATCATATGGAAGAGACTAAAGTGTTACTATTATGATGTCAGTAAATATTTTTTTAAAATCTATCCTGCTATCCTCTCACAAACCTACTGAGGTCAGAGAAGAGAACATGCAGTTACTGTACATAAGCTATGGCCCCTGCCTTCTTCCAGCCTCTTTTCTACCTCTTGCCTGAAGTTCCTATTATCTTGAATTTAGAGTAACTTACCACATCTTCCAGTGAACCATCAGGCGACCATCATAAGTGGCATTTAGAAGACTGAGCCTCATGCTCTGTAGGAAAACGTTATGTTTGTATTTACTGTAAAATGGGAATGATTCCTTACACAAGATAGCAAACAACGTGGTTGACCATTCACCACATCTGCCTTTGCACTGCCTCACTACCTGTCCTGTGTGGTCCAAAGCAATAAAAATTCACTATTTCAGACACCATTGTCACTGGGGTGACACATTTCTGGTTAACGAGAAGAAACTATCTCTTGGGAATTTTGAAGAAAAAAAAAATCATCCTTTCTAAGAAAAAAAAAAAACTAGCTAGTTTCTCCTGCTACCACAATTTAAGAAAGCATTTAATAAAAAACTACCTAAGAGTTCTAGATAGCAGAAGTTATCAACCAAAAAAAGAATCATATTAATTTGACAAATAAAATAAAATTAATATCAATAAACTTATGAAACCTGAATATTTCTGCTTGTTCTTGCCTAAAATGGCAGCATAACTGTTGAAGTGGAGCAGCAACCTTGAGGTATTACGTGGGGGAAATTAAGAGAGTCACACAGACTCCCGAATTTATGTATTCATCCCACTATCTGCCCACCTTTCGGCTCCAAATAGAAACAATAACAAACAGTTCCATAGATGGTTCCCTAAAAGGGCTTGCTTTTTTTTTTTTGGCTAAATCTAAACTAACTTCTCATTTGTAAATTATATATTCTCTTCTGCTACCACAATCTACCAAAACATATAATAAGAATTACCTAAGAATTTTAAATAGCAGAAATTATCACCAAAAAAAGAATCATATTGATTTCATTTTTAAAAAATACTTAGCATACAATAAACTTGTGAAATATGGAGATCTAAAAATAGAAGTAAGATTAAAAATCTCAAAGTTGAGTTTGATAAAGAACAACTACATAAATGTTCCTTTTGGTCAACAATCTTTAAATCTTTATCTTGGAAAGCCTCAGGCTCTTCACTGATCTTCGTTAACCAACCAGCTTTGCTATAATATACCTGCCTATGTGTTCAGTACTTGAAAATACCACTAAGTTTCTCTCCATAAACATATTTATTTTGTCCAAAGACACAGGAGAAGCCACACACCCACAAACAAGCAGCATGCAAGAGATGTGGAGACTGTGAAAAGGAAATGGGCAGAAGACAACAATCTCACCAAGATTACATTCCATAAAGCGCAATTGGCAACATCTGCTCAATCTACTGTAGATAAACAGTGAACTATTTTCCATCTCATTAACTGAGAGGATGAGATATTAAATAAACCCCAGGGGCCTTGTGCTTTGTTATCGCATTTAAGCCTTGGCCCAGACTTGCTGTGTTGGCTAATCTGAGTGGTGGTTTATAGACTAAAGTTCTCTCTGTCTTTCTCTCTCTGTCTCTCTCTGTCTCTCTCTATCTCTCTCCCTCTATGTGTCTCTTTTTCTGTCTCTGTCTCTCTGTCTCTGTCTCTCTGTCTCTGTCTCTCTCACAAAATACACACATACACACACACACACACACACACACACACACACAATTTCCAAATGGCTTAAGACCAAAAGTCCCTGCTTAATTTGACTGTTTCTCTAATTACTAGACACTTGGCTTAAATTATTAACCATGTCTTCAGCTGTGATATATGATACCTGTAGGTCTCCAAACAGGATACTAATAGAATTATCTAATTCTATTAAACTGCAAACAACTGTCCATTAAATATTTATTAGCTAGCTTGCATTCACTGAAGATAGATTGGCGTGTCAGCAAACCTCTGGCTCCCCTTTCTCCAAGCCCAGTGGCATGAGGGCTAGGCAAGGCACGTCGTCAAAACTCTGTGTATTGATCACCTGCCAATTACCTGTTTAATCAAAATCAATGGAAACAAAAAGAGTTTAGAAGAACTTACAAGGTGTGGTATGGATTTTTTTTAATACTTGGTTAAATAAGTAAATTGGTTAAAAGCTAGCTAAGTTCATTGAAAACATTTAAGGCTTCTTTTATCATGGGAGAAACTACTGACAGATAAATAAACTTTCTTTTTCAGATTGGTGAATTGTATTTTTAATAAAGAGTTGACGAAGTGTCCAATTTAGTCACCTGGGAGAAAAGATCTTTGATGTCAAGGTTTGGGGCTGGAATACCTACATTTTTAGCACCATATGATAACCTGACACCTTTGGCAGACAACCCTTCTTCAGATGGGAAGCATGTGGGCAGTTTTAGACAATCAGATTATGCAAGATGGCACGTATTCCCTCACTAAAAATGCAAGAACCATCTGGATTCTCACAGGGGATCTGGGAAAAATGAACAGGGACTATCAGTCCTCCAGAAAATCTACTTGAACAAGAATTGTTCAAATACGAAATCGTAAATCAACTCTTACCAACAGAAGGCTAGAATGAAGGAGAGGGAAGGGGAGCCTTGTCATCTGACCATTGTTCAAATGGTTTCTGAATAATCAGATAATCAGGCCAGAAAGGGAAGACATTGTCATAGCCTATGAGCAACAGTGGCAGGCGTTGCCCACTCCCATTTGTTACCTTAAATGGATCAACCCCCATGGAAGCCCTGGAGTTTGCTTTCAAGAAAATGCAACTGTCCAGAGTAGAGTAGTTAGGATAAACGTGAATATTAGCACTAGACTCTACCATCATTTAAAGACAACCAGCCAGACTAAAGCTGAAAGCTAGTGCAACCCACAAAACCGATGTCATCAACTTTGCATGAATTGAAACTATACCCAAATAAATGGATATTCTGTATAATTGTTTATATAAAAACAAAACTCAAAACCATAAAAGCTTAAGCTATTCATAAGCAGAATTGTGGCTGCTTTTGGCAGGGAGGACGCACACAGTGACTAGAGAAGGGATAGCAGAGGCGGCTTAAACGTGGTTTGGTAATGATCACATCCTGAAGCTGGTTACAAGGAACTAATCTATTTCAGGTTTGTTGGCTTGTTTTTTCACTTTCTGAATGTATATGATTTTTCCAATACAACATTTACTGCCTAAAAGTGAAACAACAGAGAAATTTATTTGAATGGCCTCTGGCAGGTCACTTATCTCTGGACTTCAAAGTTCCCATCATGTATAAAATAAAACAGCTGAACAAGATGATCTTCAAATTTCTGTTGCAGACCTGTTCCAATACTACAAAGATCACTAGTTTCTCAAGAAAAAAAAAATAGATCAATAAATCTGTACAGCCATCAATCCCATGTTGGCTTCCAATCTCTCATTTTATATCTTCAATCCTTTCTTTTGGTAAATGAAGAAGAGAATTCTGGAAGGCTATGAAGCACCTGAACTCAGGGGATTATCCCTTTGTCTGGATTACATAGGTAGAAAAATAAGTCCATAGATAGATAGATAGATAGATAGATAGATAGATAGATAGATAGATAGATAATAGACATTCATATAATGTAGATCAACAATAGATAGATAGAGGATAGATAGACATTCATATAATATAGATTCAAGATAATTAGACAGGTAATAGATGATTGATAGATAGATAGGTAGGTAGATAGATAGATAGATAGATAGATAGATAGATAGATAGATAGAATAGGCATAGACAGGCATGATGAATGATACATGGAGAAATATATAGTAACAGATACATAGAAAGCTAGTCTCAGAGAAAATTGAAAACTTTTTCAAGAAAATAGATGTAACTGTGTGAAATAAGCCTCAGAAAAATAAACACTGACTCTTTTTCTCTCACATATTGAACTTCAAGAGAAGAGATTGGGAGAGGGGTGAATGGAGGGAGGGAGTGAAGGAAAGAGAGAAAGAGCACATGAACACAAAAGGGAAACTATTTTGCAAAGTAGGGCTCAAAGAAGTATAAAGGAGAATTCAAGAGAAGGTAACAGAGGTGGTTTTGGCCAAAGTATATGACATATTTAAATAAAACTGGAATTATGAGACCTGTTCACGGTGTATAATTAATATATGCTAATAGGTTTATGTTTTGGTTTGTTGAGACAAAATTTTACATAGTCCAGACCAGCCTGAAACTTGCTGTGTAGCTGAGGCTAGCCTTGAATTCTTGATCCTTCTGCCTCCTCCTTCCAAGTGCACCACTGCACTCAGCAAAAGTATTTTCTTTCTTTCTTTTTTTCTTTTCTTTTTTATTTTTTTTTGTTTGTTTTTTGAGACAGGGTTTCTCTGTGTAGCCCAGGCTGTCCTGAAACTCACTCTGTAGACCAGGCTGGCCTCGAACTCAGAAATCCACCCGCCTCTGCCTCCCAAGTGCTGGGATTAAAGGCATGCGCCACCACTGGCAAAAGTATGTTCTAAAATGAAGAAATTCTGACAAAATGTGGAAAGGAAGACAATGCACAGATAATTCCAGTGCACTTAACTTAATGCTTTCTTTTTTTAATCTTTCAATTCTTCCTTATTCTCAAGAACTTGCCCCTGAAGTTTCTTTCATGCACATAGAACTAGTTCATCTTTGAGATATCTGGTGCCAAGAGTGTATGGTCACGGCTCTGAAATTAGACAGGTTGGGCATCTAAGAAACACTGAAACAAAACAGTCCATCCTCCTAGTTTCCTACCCAATTGCTTACTGCTCCCTTCTTTAGGGAATATTCCCAGATCAAAGCAATTAGACAGTGACAAGCATTATCCACACTGAAGACAATGCTAGAAAATCAAGGGCCTGGTGTGTTTACCAAAGAGTCCAAACTGGTACATCTCCTGATCAACCAGGGGCCAAAAGGAAGCAGAAGGTTGTGAGGAAATGAGGGCTGGCTACTCACTGATCATTCCACACCCAGCCCCAACTTATTGCTGATTCTCCTTGCATTTCTACAAAGGACAGAGTCTTGTGGATTTCACCACACAGTGAGGAAATAAGATGCCACCAATGGCCTCCTTTCCATAAACAACGGTAAGTTATAGTAAAGGGTTCCATTTCTCAACTATTAGTTACCCATGTAGCTATACAGAAGCACTGTTGAAATTTTTTCATTCATCTGTGGTAGGAAGCGGAGCATAGATCTCTCTGCTCATAGAGCTTTATTAGGGCATGTTGGAGATTCATCGGGGAATGAGTAAATGTCACCAATTCATAGTCAAAATAATGGACAGATAGAACCTAAACCCCTCAAGTATGAAATATTACAACTTTTAAATTCCCTAGTAGTGCATCTCTTAAAAGGACAAAATAAAGTACAAATCAAGAATTGTTCTTTGGAGGAATATTCCTAGATCATGTTGTCAGGGAACGAATAATATGTCATTCCTCCTTAGCTTCCTGGGAGAGTGGAAGTGTCAGGAGAATATGCAATGAGCAAGCTACCTGCTGTTATGTGTTAGGAATCTTAAACAGAGACCAGAAGCAGGTGGATTGCTTTTTCTTAACAAGGCACAAGCATCTCTGGAGAGCACACACTCCCCGGGCAATAAGCTGCCTTTCTAAATGTCTCTGTTTGATTCTCTCCAAACTAGGGCTGAGGTTCTGCTCTCTGCAGAGCAATATTTTGAATGCACAGTTAGCCCTCCTTATCCAGAGGCTCCACATCTTCCACTGCAACTAACCACAGACCAAAAATATTCTGGGGGAAAAAATTGCATATGTCCTTAATATGTACAAGCAATTTTTTACAGACATGCTACCTTAAGCAATACATCATAGCAGTTATCGATGTAGCATTTGCACTGTGTTAAAAACTGTAGGTAATGTAGAGATGGTGTATTGAGGGAAGTCGCATAGATGATACCGGGATACCATAGCACTTTATATAAGAGATTTGATCACACAAGAATTTTAGTATCCCACAGGATCCCCTATGGACACAAAGGGACAACAGTATATGTTTGCTTTCCTGATCATTGAAAAAAAGCAATTGTTCAAATGCTATTAACCTATAATAAGTGCAACTCATCGAAGCCCAATAAAGAGAGTGTCTATGATTGAACAGCATTTCTTACCCACAGGAAGTGGAAAGGAGTCGGTAGAAGAGACAGAAACATAAACAAGAGACTCCACGATGAACCAGTGATAGTCGGCTGCAGCCAGAACTATCTATAACGAGCTAAGGACAGCACAAATGTTAACCATTACGAGGCTATAAGCCAGCCCTCAACCTCTACTGGGCCTGAGATTTCTAATCAGCCTCTCCATGTTACTTCCCATAATAATAGAAGTTTTATCTGTAAGTACACCTGCTGTGTTAGATTCCATTTACCAGGCTTCCTTATTGGTAGGCTTGGCTATGCAAGAAGTCAGGGAGAAATAGGAACAGCAATGCCTTGTGTAACTTCCTGGTCATGTCTGATAGACAAGATACATACAATCCCATTCATTATTCTTTTTCCTTCCCACTTGCTAGAAATCAGACATAGTGATATAGGCGCTAAAGAACCCATCACAGAACAAGAGAAAGAACTCACATAATAAAGGAAAGAGTAGAGACTGAAGAGATGATGGTTCAGTAGTTAGGACTACTTGCTGTTCATGCTACGTGTGGTGACTCACACCTTTAATCCCAGCACCTGGGAGGCAGAGGCAAGCAGATCTCTGTGAGTCTGAGGCTGGGTTGGTCTACAAAGCAAATTCCAAGACAACCAGGGAAACCCTGCTCTCAAAAAAAAACCAAAACAAAAAAAAAAAATCAACAACAACAAAAAACAGTGTTTGCTGTTCTTTCTTATAAAGCACCCATGTTCCAAGGATTCTCATAGGCCAGCTCACAGCCACCTGAAACTTCAACTCAAGAAAACCTAATTCTTTTTTCTGGCCTTGGTAGGAACCCACATACAGGTGACATACATACATACACACACACACACACACACACACACACACACACATACACACACACAGGAATAAAAATGAAAATGAAATCTATTCTAAAAGAAGAGAAGAGTAACATCAAAGAAAGGGCCTGCCAAGTCCACACGCTAAAGCCCTAAACCAGTTACACTCAACAGCCACCTGTCCTGTCTTCATCATCCTGTGTGCTGTTTGGAATGATGATTTTCTTTACCCCATACTCTATTAGACACCTCCATTAAGCATAAATGGTCCCTCATCTAACAACTTAACCCTCCACCATCACTATCAAAGCCAGTCATTAATACAGATTAAACAACTTGTAGAACCGTGGTCAGGCGAATCACAACAAAAGCCATCCACTGATGCCCTTCTCTCCCCACAAAGGAATTTAAGAGGCAAGCCTGAACCAGAGTACCTAAATATATTACAACAGCAATAATCTGGTAACTGAATAAGTAAGTGCATAGAAGAGGGGAGGTGGGAGGGGGTGGACCCAAAATAAATTTAACAGGCTGCCTCCTCTTTGTGCTCTGCTTTTAATCAGTTAGTTTCCAGGCCTGGCTTTGCAGAGGAGGAGATGTGACTCACAGGCAGACTTGCCAGAGACAGATGCTTGTGGGGTTTTTTTCTTTTTTTAAAAAAATTCTATCAGACGGGGATCTGCAAGAAATTTGGATGAGGAAAAAGGCCAATGGTAAACATGTTTGGAATCAAGGCATATTTTCTGAGGAAATTGTGCAGGGATTTTTTTTTATGAGCTCAGAGTTGCTAAAACTCTTTTGAAAGGCAAGACTAAAGGGTGAAGAGTTTAAAGACATTGAGATAAAATACTCAGAGGACATTCAGTTCAACCTTGTCTTCCTAAACAAGCATTGTGGCATATAATACTAAGTGGGCAAGAGTATGGATTGCTGTGGTTGAATAAACAATTGTTTGGCTAGCAAATAAGAGGGATAAGGACCTTGTCCAAAATCATACAGGATTCAGGAAATATGAGGTCAGAGTTGACTCAACCCCAGGCCCAGCAAGTTTACTATGCTAGCTTTTCCCATTGTGTGACATAATCTTTCATTTTTAAAATTGGCATCAAAATCCAGGCCCACACTTTCCGTTCTCCAGGGTTTCTATCAGTTGGGATAATTCTAGGTGTAGGTAACAGAAAACAAACAAAACGAGGCTGAAATTATGAGATGCCTATGATTACCTCACCCAAAACCATGTGGCCAGCTGTGACTCAGCATCAGCCAGGGCACAGGAACTCTAGGTCTTTCTGCTAGCCACTAGCCATTTTTGCCTGCTACTCTCATCGCTGGGAATGTTTCTCCGCAGTTTCCAAAGTATTATAGAACCTTTATTCATTTAATGGAACTACCAAAATAGAAGGACCAAAAAGATAGAGACCTAAATGATTTCTTCCTGTGCTTGACTTGTTTGTTTAGTTGTTTGTTTGTTTGTACAAAGTCTTACAATATAGCTGAGTCTAGTCTTCAACCGAAGGTCTTCATTTCTCAGGACCCTGAGGGCCACACAGGCATTCACTGCCACAGCACCCTGTTAATAAAGAAAAAAAAAAGCATTTCCCAAATCTTTCATACTTCTGATGGTGTCTCATTGTCCAAGATTGGATCATGTACCCACTCCTAATCCAATCTTTGGCAAGGAAAGGAATAAGACTGTAACAAAGGACGTAAGCCAATCACGACTCACCTACTAATGTTTGACACCAGTCCACTCCACACAAATGTGTTAACAAAGATGAAGAGTAAAAATGGCTATGTGGAATCCCCTGTGAGATTCCATCCCACATCTGAGTTATTTCAACTCCTCTGCTTCCCATGACTAAGAGTAACATTGATATTGAGTCTCAGTAACAATAGACATGATCGAATAAGCTCAGCTCAACAAACATTTGGGAAGCACTGCCCTTTTAAAATTATTATTAGTTCTTTGAGAATTTCACACAATGTGTTTCGATAATATTCACCCCAACTCTCTCAACTTTTCCCAGATCCATCCCCTTTCCTTCCTACCAAAGTTTGTGTTTTCTCTCTCTCTCTCTCTCTCTCTCTCTCTCTCTCTCTCTCTCTCTTACACACACACACACACACACACACACACACACACATCAACAGTAAATTGTGCTTCCCACAGTTTTGGACGTGTGACCTTCCACTGGAACATGGTCAAATCACTAGAGACTACACCCTTAAAGAAACCTAACTCTCTCCCAGAAGCTACCAATCAGAATAGCTCCATGACTAGGAAAGGGACTTGATGCCTACTGTCCCTCTCCATGCTAGTCTGGCTTGGGTTTACATGGGTCTTGCACATGCTTTCACATGTATGGCTGCCTAGCTTGTCACTATTTCTGTAGAGCCACCCACCACCTCTGGCTCTTGTTTTCTTCCCCCCCCCCAAGCCTGTTCAGCAATTATCTCTGAGACTCAGGAGGAAAGGGTATGATAAACTTGTCCCTTTAGGGGTTGAGCATTTTGCAATCTCTAAACCTTGGTCATTTGTTAGTCTCTGTGCTAATCACCATCTACTATACATAGAATATTCTATAATAGTGATTGAGAGATGCATTAATCTATGGGTATAACAATAAGTCGTTATGGATCAGTTTAATACTGTGTTTATTGAGCAGAATAAGAATAGAGGTTCTTCCCTAGGACCTATGACAACTAACAACAAAATTCTTGGCTTGATGAGATCCTGAGTAAAAATTCAGCTTGTGAATTGGATCTTAAATCCAATAAGAAATTAAATGGTTACTACTATGATGCTCTATGAAGCATTTTCTATGGATGGGGTCTTCACAAAGGACTGGCAGCTAAAACAACAATAGGGTGATGCTTCCTTTGTAATCCTCGGAGAATTTACTATTCAATGGCAAATGAAGAACACAAAATACCTTACTACGACACAATATGTTACATATTCTTATGGAAAAACCATTTAGAACCCTGGGCTCGTACAAAAGACATGAGCATGCTGGATGTGGATACTCATGCAAGGCGCCAAGGGCAGATCCTGCCTCCCCAAGTTAGCATGGAGATGCAATGGAACAAGCAGAGTACGTTCCAGACAGGAAACAAGCAGGGGTCAAGTGCACGAGACCAGTGAGAATATCATTGGGTCAGAAAGCTGAAAATTCAGCCTGACTACAGCACAGAAAATAAGGCAGAGAGATCAATGGCAACTCGAGAGGTAAGAGCTGGAATATGAAATAGCACGGGGAATGCTAGTAACTGATTTCAAGCTTTTGACAATCTGATGAAGGATGTAGGTGGTGCCACAGGTGTGAAAACAACTAAATGCCAATAGACAGTGAAGCTGCCTCCTCAAGGCATCGCTTGCAATTCCCTTTGCCAGTTCTCCCTCTACTGGGGCTATTACAGACCAGGATGAAAATAATGCGCGCCAGTTCATCGTGTCAACAGCTTCCCAACAGAAAGGCTAGTGTGGATAATGAGTGAACCCTGACAGCCCAAGGTCAGATATTTAACAATATTATAGAGGGTAAGTATGATACACTGAGCGCTGTCTTAGAGCCTCACTTGAAAGGCTCGCAGCTGCTAATATTTACAGAAATAGGAAGCAATTACAGTTCGCTGCCACAGGAGGAACTTAAATAATTTAAGACTCATAATGCCTCTGATTCTTTTCAAGCCATCTTTTTCTCCAGAACCAGCTGCTTCTAGCTCTCGGAGAGCCCTCTCTTCAGAAGGCAGAGTCAACCTGATGTGAGGCTGTACTCTCGTTCTCCCAAAAACTCAAGCACTCAGCTTTTTGGCAGCTACTCTACTTCTCCCACACTTGTACTTCATCTCTGGAAAGGACCCCTTTTTCTCACCAGCGATGAAACTCCATAGCCATCTGCCTGGGCTAATCTGGGCAAACTGGCATAAGCAGGGAGAGAGAACGGTAATGTAATTTCAGAAATTAAACTAATTTATTTCATTCGCCATCTTCATGACATAGATGTGGAAGCAAGAACAGAGAAGAAAAGGAAATGGCAGGAGAGAGTTAAATGTGTTACATGCCCAGAAAAAAGGCAACAAAAGTCAAGTTTAACGTGCCTCATCAAACTTTACGTGTAAATAGCCACAGGAACCTCTTTGCATAATTAACACACATAATTGTGTGTTAATTTTTTCCTACAGTGGGAACGCAAACTGGTATGTTCAGCAATAGAAAATAGACAACAGTACATTTGGGATTTAATTGATTTGTCTCTAGTATCACTATAATTTTTATAAGAATGATAGACTGGTGAGTTATGTTTCCACTGTGAAATTCTGACACTGTAATAACACTCTGGCTAAATTTACTTGGGTCCACAGTAGCCACTCTTAGCATATTGGTATTCCAAGATCTCTGACCTCAGCCATCATTGGTTTCCATGGTATGGCATCACCCTAGAATGGAGTAAACTTATTCTCTGGCACCTAACAAGCTATTTTTCAGATCCCTGCAAAGCTTGTCTGTGACTCCAGATGCTGATCCCCAGTTTCTATGTCTAAAACATAGAGATGCACTCACAAGCATGTTTTAGTAAGAATTAAATTACTGTCAGTGAACGAATTTGATGTAAAACCTCATGTTTCAGATTATTGAAAATACCCAGTAACATCCTCCCCTTTCCTTCTGCCACACTGCCAGTTTCTACTTTGTTAACATTCATTTTATTAATAGTTTTAAGAATGTCATACCATTACTATAATTTACATCTGGTAAGCTGTGTACCTCTCAAACATGTATTACATTTGAGGCATATGCTAATCACCTTCTTGTCTATGCATCTTTAAAAGGTACATAAATAAATACATTTTTGAAAAAAAGTTTTGTTATATAAAATGTCTCTCTCTCAAAAGACTCATGTGTTGAAGACTGAGTGAAGGGTGATGGATCCATTCACTAAGAAGTGATTAGAGCATGGGAGTTTGACCAATCCAACGAGTCTCTTGGAAGTTTTATGGTATGACAGCATTGTATGGGGATGGTAGAAATCAGAAGGTAAGGTTGTTTGGAAGACATAGGTCACTGTGTAGGGATGGGAAGAATGCTGAAAGTCATATTTGTCCTAACCTCTTGCTGTAAACCTCTCTGCTTCTTAGCTGCCATGAAGCAAATTGCTGTGAACCAACACATTCTTTTCCCATGATGCTCTGCCTCACCACTGGCCCAGAAAATAATGTACCAAGTTAACTATAGATTATAGCCACTGACTGAACCATGAGACAATAAATTCTACATCCACTGAATTTGTTTCTTTTGTACTTAGTCAACCAAGTACCTAATATGGGACTTCTAATGAGGTGAGTTGTATCTATTATATTCATTTACTGCAGTCCTAATTCCCACTATGTTACACATAGATTAATGTGGGAATAGAGTCCTTGCTGATATTACTAGGTACAATGATGGCATAGTGGAGTTGGGAAGATTCCTAATCCAATGTGGCGGGTGTCCCTATAAGGGGATATTCAGCCATAAATAACCACACAAAGAGAACCTGCTGTATGAAAAATGAGGCAGACATTAGTATGATACAGTAGATGACTAGTCAAACTTCATACTTAGGGGAATACAATGGGTTATCCCTCACAGTCATTAAGAATACAAACTTGGGACTAGAGAGATAGCTCAGCCGTTAAGAGCACTGACTGCTCTTCCAAAGTCCTGAGTTCAATTCCCAGCAACCACGTGGTGGCTCATGACCATCTGTAATGGGATCAGATGCCCTCTTCTGTGGTGTCTGAAGATAGCTACAGTGTACTCACACACATAAAATAAATAAGTAAATCATTTAAAGAAAAAAAAGAATACAAGCTCTCTGACACCGCAACATCATAGTATAGTCTCCAGAACTGATTGATGACACAACCCTGCTTTTTAACCCACCTAGTTTACAGGATTATGTTACAGCATCTTGAGAAAACAAACCCAGGTCTACTGTATTTGTATTTAGTGTACACAGTAGCTGCTGTCACTGTGGCAGTACTTCTCCTAAATCTCTAATAACTGTGAGAAATTTGGTTGCAAATTCAATCCTATCCTCTATGAATAGCTGACATAGATGGATTTGGCTGGATGAAAACATAAACCACTCACCATTGTCTCCTCAATCTCTGAGCACTTTACATCAGAATATTCCTCAAGTATGATGGGTTATGCCTCTAATTCCAGGACTCAGAAGGCTGAAGCAGGAGAAATTTCATGAATTTAAGGCTATGTGATGAGTTACAGGCCAACACGGGCTACCAAATGAGACTTTGCTGAAAAAAGGAAGGATTGGTTCTATTTATTTTCTAGTTTTCCACTAGATTTCAAGCTGTCTTGAAGCAGACAGCATGTCTTTCTTTTCTTCACATTCATAGCATAAAGGTGGAAATCTTTTGGATGCCTGATTTCTTCCAAAGTCTACAGATATTACTTTAACATTAGAATCTATAAATTGGTCTTTATGCCTGTCATATGCCAGACAGGTCACTCTCTCATTGCACTTCATTATGGCCTGGTACCACTTTTGACCACTGAGTGACTAACCACTTCAAAGAGGTTTTCCAGTGATTGTGGTAGATACTTTGAATTCAGATTCTACAAAGTAATCCTTGTGGCTGATATACAAGACATGAATCCTAGACCCTGAAAGTATTCTCTTTCATAGCAGATAAAATTGGGCTCTGAACAGTAAAGTTACAGACAGATGATGATATCTTTTTAATCTCTTGATGTCAGGAAAGGAAGAGAGGGGGAAAAGAAGGAAGGAAGGAAGGAAGGAAGGAAGGAAGGAAGGAAGGAAGAAAGAAAGAAAGAAAGAAAGAAAGAAAGAAAGAAAGAAAGAAAGAAAGAAAGAAGAAAGGAATCAAAGTGGAAGCTTTTTTGAATCATGAATTCAGAAAGGGCAACAAGTATAAGAGAGAAGGAAGAGCTGTAAGATATCCTCCCCCAAATACTCTATAAGTAAATCACAAGCTATCTCAATAAGCCCCACAGAATAAAGGCACAGTTCCAACCCTAAGCAAATGGATGTAAAATCTAGAATGCCGTTGTTCTTAAAAACAAAGTCTGACCGAAAACGACTATTTCCCTTCTACATTATTCAGCTATATATTAATTAACCCTAACCTTGAAATTACAGTCTAAAATGCCAAATTTAAATTGTAACTTTCTTTTAACTCTTCAACATAGCAACATGAAGCAGAAAAATATTTTAAGACAAAAACTAGAACAAATGCATATGTAGATATAAATTAAGGAGAGAGAAAGACAGAGAGATATATGGCACCTTGGAAATTTTGGAAAGATTTTGGCAAAGATTCTTTTAAAAACCTCATTTTTAAATTTAATTTTATAACCTGGTTTCTTGACCATTATAATTCTTTATTCTCAGCAGATAGATTTGCTAGCACAAATAAGAGGCAACCCAAGAAGGATGGCTAGGTAGCCTCCACGTCCCTACTATTCACATCTCAAAATGGCCAAGAACAGACCTGGACTATCTGAGTGCCAGCCAGGTGAGGACTTTCTGAGTTTGGAATTTCACTGCTTAAAAGTTGCTTCCCCAGAGCAGCAGACTGCAGAAGGTACACAACTTCTGGGGCAGACCCCCATTTCTGGCAGCAGAAATCTGGGCACCTTCCGCGCCAGAGGGGCGGTGGCCGCCCGGTAGGGCTGTGACCCCCAGAGCAGGGAAAAGGGCCATATTGTCTCACAGGTCCCTCTGAGAACAGTGTGCACAGATCAACTCACAGACTGCTGAGGGCGAGCAGCAGACTGCAGAAGCAACACAGCTTCTGGGAAAGGCAAAGGCACACAGCTTCTGGGACAGACCGCCGATTGTGGCAGCAAACATCCAGGCACCTTCCCAGTCAGAGGAGAGGTGGCCACCCAGGAGGGCTGCGACCCCCAGAGCAGGCTGTGCAGGGGAGAGCACAGACTGCAGAGGCAACCCATCTTCTGGGACAGGCCTTTCGGGCCTTCATCTTTAAACAGGAGGCAAGTCTGAACACCAGACCTCTGTGCATCTTCCCTGCAAGAGGAGAGTTTGCCTGAAGAGAGTACTCTGACCACTGAGACTCAGAAGAGAGCTGGAATCCCAGGACAGCTGACAAAGGCTAACAGAATCACAGGAGGAACAGGCTCCAGACAGAGACAACTATAACAACTAACTCCAGGGATTACCAGATGGCAAAAGGCAAACGTAAGAATCTTACCAACAGAAACCAAGACTGCTCACCATCATCAGATCACAGCACTCCCAACTCAGCCAGTCCTGGATACCCCAACACACCCGAAAAGCAAGATTCAGACTCAAAATCATATTTCATGATATCGGTAGAGGACCTTAAGAAGGACTTCAATAACTCACTTAAAGAAATACAGGAGAACAGCTCTAAAGAGGTAGAAGTCCTTAAAGAATCACAGGAAAACACTGCTAAACAGGAGATAGAATTGAAGAAAACTATCCAAGACCTAAAAAGGGACAGAGGAACAATAAAGAAAACCCAAAGTGAGACAACTCTGGAGATAGAAACCCTAGGAAAGAAATCAGGAAATATAGATGCCAGCATCAGCAACAGAATACAAGAGATTGAAGAGAGAATCTCAGGTGCAGAAGATTCCATAGAAAATATGGGCACAACAATCAAAGAAAATGCAAAATGAAAAAAGATTAAAACTCAAAACATCCAAGAAATCCAGGACACAATGAGTAGACCAAACATACGGATAATAGGGGTAGATGAGAATGAAGATTCTCAACTTAAAGGGCCAGCAAATATCTTCAACAAAATTATGAAAGAAAACTTTCCAAACCTAAAGAGAGAGATGCCCATGAACAAACAAGAAGCCTACAGAACTCCAAATAGACTGGACCAGAAAAGAAACTCCTCCCGACACATAATAATCAGAACAACAAATGCAGTAAATAAAGACAGAATATTAAAAGAAGTAAGGGGAAAAGGTCAAGTAACATATAAAGGCAGGCTTATTAGAATTACACCAGACTTCTCACCAGAGACTATGAAAGCCAGAAGATCCTAGACAGATGTCATACAGACCCTAAGAGAACACAAATGCCAGCCTAGGCTGCGATACCCAGCAAACCTCTCAATTACCATAGATGGAGAAACCAAAGTATTCCATGACAAAACCAAGTTCACACAATACCTTTCGACGAATTCAGCCCTTCGAAGGATAATAACGGGAAAACACCAACACAAGGACGGAAACTAAACCTTGGAAAAAGCAAGAAAGTAGTCCTTCAACAAACCTAAAAGAAGACAGCCCCAAGAACAGAATCCCAACTTTAACAACAAAAATAACAGGAAGCAACAATTACTTTTCTTTAATTTCTATCAACATCAATGGACTCAATTCCCCAATAAATAGACATAGACTAATAGACTGACTACACAAACAGGACCCAACCTTTTGCTGCTTACAGGAAACCCACCTCAGGGAAAAAGACAGACACTACCTCAGAGTGAAAGGCTGAAAAACAATTTTCCAAGCAAATGGTCCTAAGAAACAAGCTGGAGTAGCCATTCTAATATCGGATTAAATTGACTTTCAACCCAAAGTTATCAAAAAAGACAAGGAGGGGCACTTCATACACATCAAAGGTAAAATCAACCAAGATGAACTCTCAATTCTGAATATCTATGCTGCAAATGCAAGAGCAGCCACACTCATTAAAGAAACTTTAGTAAAGCTCAAAGCTCACATTGCACCTCACACAATAATAGTGGAAGACTTTAACACCCCACTCTCATCATTGGACAGATCCTGGAAACAGAAACTAAACAGAGACACATGAACACTAACAGAAGTTATGAAACAAATGGATTTAATAGATATTTACAGAACATTTTTTCCTAAAACAAAAGGATATACCTTCTTCTCAGCACCAAATGGTACCTCCTCCAAAATTGACCATATAATCAGTCACAAAACAGGCCTCAACAGATACAACAATATGGAAATGATTCCATGCATCCTATCAGATCACCATGCACTAAGGCTGATCTTCAATAACAGCATTAATATTAGAGAGCCAGCATTCACTTGGAAACTATACAACACTCTATTCAATGATACCTTGGTGAAGGAAGAAATAAAGAAATTAAAGACTTTTTAGAGTTTAAAGAAAATGAAGCCACAACATACCCAAATTCATGAGACACAATGAAGGCATTCCTATGAGGAAAACTTGGAGCCCTGAATGCCTCCAAAAAGAAAGTAGAGAGAGCATACACTAATAGCCTGACAACATACATAGACACTCCAGAACTAAAGGAAGCAAATTCACCCAAGAGGAGTAGACAGAAGGAAATAATC
Source organism: Mus minutoides (assembly GCA_902729485.2). Taxonomy (NCBI): domain Eukaryota; kingdom Metazoa; phylum Chordata; class Mammalia; order Rodentia; family Muridae; genus Mus; species Mus minutoides. Next base: position 1,343,044 of record LR749679.1, on the reverse strand, counting down.
AAACTCAGGGCTGAAAATAAGCCAAGTGGAAACAAAAAGAACTATTCAAAGAATCTACCAAACCAGGAGCTGGTTCTTTGAGAAAATCAACAAGATAGATAAACCCTTAGCCAAACTAACTAGAAGGCACAGGGACAGTATTCTAATTAACAAAAATGAAAATTGAGACATAACAACAGAACAAGAGGAAATCCAAAACATATTCAGATCCTACTACAAAAGGCAACAAAACTGGAAAACCTGGATGAAATGGACAACTTCCTAGACAGATACCAGGTACCACAGTTAAATCAGGATCAGATTTACAATCTAAACAGTCCCATTTCCCCTAAAGAAACAGAAGCACTCATCAACCTTCTCCCAACCAAAAAAAGCCCAGGACCAGATGGGTTTACCACAGAGTTCTATCAGACCTTCAAAGAAGACCTAATTCCAACTCTCCTCAAACTATTCCAAAAATAGAAAGAGAAGGTACTCTAAGCAATTCATTCTATGAATCCACACTTACTCTGATACCTAAACCACACAAAGATCTAACAAAGAAAGAGAACTTCAGACCAATTTCCCTTATGAACATCGATGCAAAAATACTCAATAAAATCCTTGCAAACCGAATCCAAGAACACATCAAAACAATCATCCATCATGACCAAGTAGGCATCGTCCCAGGGATGCAGGGATGGTTTAATATACAGAAATCCATCAACCTAATTCACTATATAAACAAACTCAAAGACAAAAATCACATGATCATTTCCTTAAATGCTGAGAAAGCATTTGACAAAATCCAAGACCCATTCATGATAAAAGTCTTGGAAAGATGAGGAGTTCAAGGCCCGTACCTAAACATAATAAAAGCAATCTACAGCAAATGAGTAGCCAACATCAAATTAAATGGAGAGAAACTCAAAGCAATCCCACTAAAATCAGGGACTAGACAAGGCTGCCCACTGTCTCCCTACCTATGCAATATAGTTCTTGAAGTCCTAACCAGAGCAATTCAACAACAATAGGAGATAAAGGGGATTCAAATTAGAAAGGAAGTCAAAATATCACTATTTGCAGATGATATGATAGTATATATAAGTGACCCTAAAAATTCCACCAGAGAACTTCTAAACCTGATAAACAGCTTCAGTGTAGTATCTGGATATAAAATTAACTCAAACAAATCAATCCTTTCTCTACACAAAGGATAAAGGGGCTGAGAAAGAAATTAGGTAAACAACACCCTTCATAATAGTTACAAACAATATAAAATACCTTGGTGTAAATCTAACTAAGGAAGTGAAAGATCTGTATGACAAGAACTTCAAGTCTCTGAAGAAAGAAATTGAAGATCTCAGAAGATGGAAAGATCTCCCATGCTCATGGATTGGCAGGATTAATATAGTCAAAATGGCTCTCCTGCCAAAAACAATCTACAGATTCAATGCAATCTCTATCAAAATACCAACTCAATTCTTCACTGAGTTAGAAAGAGCAATTTGCAAATTCATCTGGAATAACAAAAAACCTAGGATAGCAAAAACTATTCTCAACAATAAAAGAACTTCTAGTGGAATCACCATGCCTGATCTCAAGTTATACTACAGAGCAATTGTGATAAAAACTGCATAATACTGGTAGAGCAACAGACAGGTAAATCAATGGAATAGAACTGAAGACCCAGAAATGAACGCACACACTTATGGTCACTTGATCTTTGACAAAACTATCCAGTGGAAAAAAGACAGCATTTTCAACAAATGGTGCTGGCACAACTGGCAGTTATCATGCAGAATAATGCAAATTGATCGATTCTTATCTCCTTGTACAAAGCTCAAATCTAAGTGGATCAAAGGCCTCCACATAAAACCAGAGACACTGAAATTTATAGAGGAGAAAGTGGGGGAAAGCCTCGAAGACATGGGCACAGGAGAAAAATTTCTAAACAGAACAGCAACGACTTTGGCTGTAAGATCAAGAACTGACAAATGGGACCTTATAAAATTGCAAAGCTTCTGTAAGGAAAAAGACACTGTTAATAAGACAAAAAAGCCACCAACAGATTGGGAAAGGATTTTTACCAATCCTAAATCTGATAGGGGACTAATATCCAATATATACAAAGAGCTCAAGAAGCTGGATTCCAGAAATTCAAATAACCCCGTTAAAAAAAAATGGGGAACAGAGCTAAACAAAGAATTCTCAAGTGAGGAATACTGAATGGCAGAGAAGTACCTGAAAAAATGATCAACATCCTTAATCATCAGGGAAATGCAAATCAAAACAACCTTGAGATTCCACCTCACTCCAGTTGGAATGGCTAAGATCAAAAACTCAGATGACAGCAGATGCCGGCAAGGATGTGGAGAAAGAAGAACACTCCTCCATTGCTGGTGGGATTGCAAGCTTGTACAACCACTCTGGAAATCAGTCTGGCCATTCCTCAGAAAAGTGGACATAGTACTACCAGAGGATCCAGCAATACCTCTCCTGGGCATATATCCAGAAGATGTTCCATCTGGTAATAAGGATACATGCTCCACTATGTTCATAGCAGCCTTATTTATAATAGCCAGAAGCTGAAAAGAACCCAGATGTTCCTCAGCAGAGGAATGAATACAGAAAATGTGGTACATTTACACAAAGGAGTACTACTCAGCTATCAAAAACATTGAATTTATGAAATACCTAGGCAAATGGATGGATCTGTAGGGTATCATCCTGTGTGAGGTAACCCAATAACAAAAGAAGTCATTTGATATTCACTCACTGATAAGTGGATATTAGCCGAGAAACTTAAAATTCTCAAAAAACAACTTGCAAAACAAAAGAAAAACAAGAAGTATGAAGATCAAAGTATGGATACTTCATTCCTTCTTAGAATAGAGAACAAAACACCCATGAAAGGAGTTACAGAGAAAAGATTGGAGCTAAGATGAAAAGATGGACCATCCAGAGACTACCCCACCCAGGAATCTATCCCATAATCAGCCACCAAACTCAGACACTATTGCATATGCCAGCAAGATTTTACTGAAAGGACCCTGATATAACTAACTCGAGTGAGGCTATGCCTGTGCCTGACAAATACAGAAGGGGATGCTCATAGTCATCTATAGGATGGAACACAGGGCTCCCAATGGAGGAGCTAGAGAAATTACCCAAGGAGCTGTAGGGGTCTACAAACCTTTAGGTGGAACAACAATATGAACTAACCAGTAACCCCAGAGCTCGTGACTCTAGATGCATATGTAGAAGATGGCCTAGTCAGCCATCACTGGGAAGACTGGCCCATTGGTCTTACAAACTTTATATGCCCAGTACAGGGGAATGCCAAGGCCAACAAGTGGGAGTGGGCAGGTAGGGGAGCAGGGCGGGGAGAGGGTATAGGGAACTTTCGGGATAACATTTGAAATGTAAATAAAGAAAATATCTAATAAAAAAAAAAAGTTGCTTCCCTTCCAAGGTCCTCTTTGCGGGGCTATTCTTTTGGGGTTTTTTTTGTTTTTTGGTTTGTTTGTTTTTTTTTTTTTTTTTTTGGTTTTTTGAAACAAGGTTTCTCTGTATAGCCCTGGCTGTCCTGGAACTCACTTTGTAGACCAGGCTGGCTGGCCTCGAACTCAGAAATCTGCCTGCCTCTGCCTCCCAAGTGCTGGGATTAAAGGCATGCTCCACCACCGCCCGGCTTCTTTTAGGTTTTTCAAGACAGTCTTTCTCTGTATAGCCCTAGCTGTCCTGGAACTAACTTTGTAGACCAGGCTGGCCTTGAACTCACTTTGTAGACCAGGCTGGCCTCGAATTCAGAAATCTGACTGCCTCTGCCTCCTGAGTGCTGGGATTAAAGGTGTGCACCACCATACCCCGCTCTGTGGGTTGGGGGGCTATTCTTTAAAGAAACACAGAACAGAATTACAAAATTCTTAGAAGTCCTGAAGCATCCCCTTATATCAGGACACTGTAAACAAACATTTCAGCTCTCACCCACAAGTTTCTAAATTCACTCTAGACAACTCAAAGGGGAAAAAAAAAATCTCAACTGTGGATATTCAGGGAGAATTACTGCTGAATCAACACCTTACTGGATGCTTAATGATTAACTCCATTTCCTTGTTAAAATATTCACTACAACCTTGCCTAGCAATTACATCTTGTTTTACATCACTTCTCGGGAGTAATGGTGAAGGATAACCAATTTACAATCTTTCTTCTATAAATAAAAACACACATAAGCAATGAAATTCCATACCCACAGCAGATTTTCATCCAAAGCGTGGAGGTAACTCCCTGGAGACAGACATTACATATAAATATCAGTATTGAACAGCCATCACGGTGTTTGGCATACTGTTTTCTTCTAATTGATGCTGTGTACATTGCAGGGAATGGACAAAGGTGTATGTGTAATAATGATTGTGATTAATATCCAAACTGGACAGGAGCTATCAGTAAATGCATGTATTTCCATATCAATTCCCTAAAGTAGTAGAAAAATTTTTTACTTTCTTTTATGTATATGGGTGTCCTTGCCTACACATGTGTCTCAATACTGTGTGTCTGTCTTGTTGTGCTCATGGAGGTCAGAAGAGAGCATCAGATTCTGTGGACTAAAGATGTACATGGGCTCATGAGATGGCTCAGTGGTTAAGAGCACTGGCTGCTCTTCCAGAGATCATGAGTTCAATTCCCAGCAACCACATAGTGGCTCACAACCACCGATAGGGGGATACGATGCCCTCTTCAGGCAGGCAGATATATATGTAGCAGAGCACTCATACATTAAATAAATATAGTTTAAAAAATAAAAATAATTAGCCGGGCATGGTGGCACACACCTTTAATCCCAGCACTCAGGAGGCACAGGCAGGCAGATTTCTGAGTTTGAGGCCAGCCTGGTCTACAAAGTGAGTTCCAGGATAGCCAGGGCTATACAGAGAAACCCTGTTTCAAAAAACCAAAAAAAAAAAAAAAAGATTTACATGGTTGTGTAGAGTTAGAGATAGTTGTGAGTCACAGTGTGGATGCTAGGAATTATACCTAAGTCCTCTAGAAGTACAGCTTAATCACTAAGTGCTCTTAACCACTGAGTCATCTCTCCAGAACAAGTGGGAGTGTTTTTAATCCTTGTATGGTCACTAAGGGTTGAAAGTAACAGCTTGCCAAGACTGAATTCCTTAATGACAAAATACAAGATGATCATTCACGTAGAAGCCAAGCTCAGTTTAAAAAAATAAGGTTTGACTGTGTCTACTGAATAATTAGCAACATTCTTTGAACTATTCATGTGTGATGTATTTGTTCATTCTGTCCATTTATACATTAAAAGATTTTGAATTATACCCAGAGACTAAGTTATGTTGGTGTTTTTTAAATGTTGCTAAGTACAAGAAATTAGATACACTAAGACAGAGTGGGGCCACTGGAAGTCCTTTTAACACAAATATCATTACTCTGCTGGTTCCATGCCGCATTCATCTCACATTACATATGACGACTAAACTTAAAAATGGGATCATAAACATTCTGATCTTAATGAGATTTATTGTTTTCATTTCTTGTTTCTTTCTCTGCCTCCTATAGTTTCTTAAATCAGATTAAAGTATTAAATGATTTGCTAGCGAACCTATACTAATAGCTATATACTGATTATATTTCTAAGTAATAAGTTCGTGATATATATTTTCAAACACCTAATCAACTGAATGATGTAGAGATGGAGTTCTATTCTGAAATAGAGAGAAACCTCAACATAAGTATTATGTTAAAACTCAAGAGTTTGTCAACAAAAAGCTGAATTGCTAACTCTGGGTGACTCTGATTGACTTTAACCTTTTCTTAACAAGATAAAGAAGGTCTCATTACCACATCAACTCTGCATTTAGGGTTTGGAGGATCTGATATCAGGGGTGAAGTTAAGAAAAAAAAGAGTAAACCAAGTGTATGTAACTTGAAGTTTTGCCAAAAATTACTTTTATAAATTTAATTCTTACTTCATAAATGGAGGCTAAATTTGGACTTTTTCGAAGGCGTCTCATATTACATCATTACCACAATAATAATATTTCTATTTCCCGTCCTATTTCAGTACTCTTAGTCATTCAGTCATACACCATCTCCATCCACTGCCTAGAAGACCACACCCATGGATCTGTGTACTGCTGAGAAGCGTTTGCTCCGGGAGAACTACAGTACACATCTGCTCAAGGCAATAATTATAATATCACTGCTGTAAGAAAAGTCAGCATCCTGGCCTGAGTTTCAGAGAACTCTGGAATGGACTTAGGACAACACATTGTCATGAACCCTTCAATACCAAGAAGATAGAAAAGACAGAACACAGGCAACAGTAGAGAATGGGAAAGTTAAAGGGCTGATGGGACAACTCAGTTGTGCGGTGTTTGCTTGGCATGCAGAAGCCTGGCTTAATCGCCAGCATTTTGGATGCAGAAAATGAAAATAGGTCTCAGCTCTTCTGTTAATTTGAATAAATTAACTTGACCCTAATAATGGAAATCTTTCATGCTCACTTGGCTGAAAAGAGAAAATGTATTCATTACATTTTTCTGCCAATCACACTAGAGACATTGTACGTAAATGTCAAGATTACCAGATGATCCTACGCCTTCCTAAAGAAAGAGCAGAGATGACTCATGAACTCCAAGCATGTGTTTAGGTCTAGCAGGGAAGTTAAAAGTGGAGCTATGGCAAGCACTGACAGCTTCTGATGTCACAAACCCAGGGCACTGACATTTTATTCATAGTCATTTATCTCCAACCAGTTTCTCCCTGAGTGTTCCTTTGTTCTTGGCACAAGAACAGGACAGGAAAACAAGCCGAGCACTGTACAGATGTCTCTATTCATAAGGCAGAAGGTGCATGAAATTTCTCCAAAGTCTCAAGACCCACCAGACAGCTTCGAATCATCTTCAGGTATCTAACTTCTCTTGAAGCTCTAAATCCTAATTTTCATAGGACTGTATTGGTGATGAAATGGAAACCTGGAACATCTGAGTATGGCTAAAGAGAGTCATATGGCTTCTGTGTGGAACATGTAGCCCCATATGTTGTGTGCAATATAGACACAGGTGTCACTAATATTAGAAAACGCATAGCCCTCTTTAAGCTTAGGAGTAAACAGATTATTTTTGTCACATTCCAGGGACATGATCAAGAATGATGATGGATTTATGACTATATTTGCGAAAGTCCCTACCTAGATCTTAGTAGTGTGGCCATTAACAAATTAACAAATGTCTCCAGTATAGGACTTAAGTCTAAAACATGCAGCTTTATTTAAGATACAACATACAAAAGAGCCAGAGCATCAATCCCACATTCTGGAATGGAGACAAACTCAAAAGAACAGTTGTTCTGTCTTTAAGAAAAAAGCAAGGAGTGGTGTGTAATATTTTTAATATATGGATGACCGGATACAGTAAATGACTGTTGCACAGAAGGTTTATCTGTAAACACTGCAGCAAGGCTGGGGTTTTTAAACACAATAAATGACTGGTTTCAATCAGATGCAGCTAGCAGGAAATCCATGGCCCATAGGAGCAATTACCCATCTCTTGACTGAAGCACAGGGCAATTACAAGCTAGCGAAGTACACTCACGATGCCAGAGCACTTGACTGCGTGATGCTAATGGAACTGGGACAAGAAACAGCGGTCTGTGGCTTCATTTCTCAGCTTCAACCCTTCCCCAATCTCTGTCATGTGCCTCTTATCACTCAGGACAGCAGCTTAGACAGAGAAATTGTGTCCGGAAAAGTATTATCATCTTTAACCAAAGCACAGGCATCAGGTTTTTCTCTGCCCCACACCCCTGCTTCAGCAGCATCTTAGAAATGTTACACTCATACAGATTTTTGTTCACTAGATGGTGTCATGATCAGTGGTGGGGCTGACGCCTTCTTTCCAGAGTCGCCTGTTCAACATTTGGTGTTCATTCTTTTCTAAGTTGCTCAAATAGGAGTGTATTATTAGTATTACTCTTTTTTTAAGAGTCCAGTTGTTAGCCCTTTCCTGGTCCTCCCTGGTCCTGCCTGGTCCTCCCTGGTCCTCCCTGGTCCTCCCTGGTCCTTCCTGGTCCTCCCTGGTCCTTCCTGGTCCTCCCTGGTCCTTCCTGGTCCTTCCTGGTCCTCCCTGGTCCTCCCTGGTCCTCCCTGGTTCTCCCTCCCACAGGTCCTCCTCCCCCGTGTCTCCAAGAGGATTTCCCCACCTCCACCCCACCCTCCATCCCCACCTTCACCCCATCCTCAAACACCCTGCCAGGCCTCCCCACTCCTTGGGTCCTCAAGTCTCTCGAGGGTTAGGTGCATCTTCTCCCACTGAGGCCAGACCAGCCAGTCCTTTGCTGTATATTTGGGGGTGGGGCGAGGGGTAAGCTTATATCAGCTGGTGGCATGCCTGGTTTGTGGCTCAGTGTGTGAGAGATCTTAGGGGTCAGGGTTAGTTAGAGCTGCTGGTCTTCCTATGGTGCTGCCCTCCTCAGCTACTTCCAGCCTTTCCCACATTCAACCACAGGGATCCCGGAGTTCCATCCACTGGTTGGGTGTAAGATGGTCTCAGTCCGCTGCTTGACAGTTAGCCAAATCAACATTTCTAATGTTAAGGAAATGAAGGAAAAGTGTCAGAGGAACCATTGCAACGCGTTCCCTTAGTTCCTTATGAAAAATAGCCCAACTGTATCTTTGGAGAGTTGAGCTTAAAGGAAGAGAAATTAGAAGATATTAAGTTTTCTATCAAACAACTAATCCTCTATCCTCACTACTTTTATTTTTAAAAGTCTAATACTTGCCAGGAAGCCTTTAATCCCAGCACTTGGGAGGCAGAGACAGGCAGATTTCTGAGTTCAAGGCAAGCCTGGTCTACAAGGGGAGTTCCAGGACAGCCAGGGCTATACAGAGAAGCCCTGTCTCAAAAAAACAAACAAAAAACAACAACAAAAAAAAAGGCTAATATTTTCAGAAGACCTTCTTTGGTAAGAAATAAATTCTTTGCTACGAGTAGATCTCTGTGACTTTGAGGCCATCTTAGGCTACATAGCAAGTTCAAGGACAAACAGGGTTACAAAGACAGACATTGTCTCAAAAAATATAGACAAACAAATAAATACACGCATATATACATACATGTTAAAAATAAAAGGCGTGCCACAAATTTTACAAAATCACTCTAAGTTCTACAAAACCATAAAATATATCCACTATTATCCCCATTGGAAGAGAAAATGACAGACAGGTAGGGTAAGTTCCTCAAGATACCACTATTAAATGTGCTGTTGTTTCAAGATTTTAATTGGTCCAGGACTCATAAATATCTTATCATCTTGTCCCTGTTATTGAATAACTCTGTGAATCGTAACTATTATGACTAATTAACAAAGTTATGACATCATGTTTCCATAGCAGACATTAACAATCCCAACATGGTTTCTCAGTCAGTGTTGACAGGACCATTCATCGCAGTGTTTTAGGAAGCTAAAGATCTTCAGCTCCCTCTCTCTCCTTCTCTCCCACCCCCTCCTCTGTGTGTGTGTGTGGGCATGTGCATGTGTGTATGTATCTCATTATATAGGTTATGCCAAGTTCCAACTCATAATGCTTCTTTATTTCTATTTAGTTTTTTGAGACAGGATCTTACTATGTAGACCAGACTGACCTTGAACATGTAGAGATCCGCCTGCCACTGCCTCCCCGGGGCTGGGATTAAAGGTGTGCACCACCATGCACAGCAAACTCACAATCTTTCTGCTCCAGCATCCCAAGGGCTGGGTTTTCAGGCATGTGCATCTATCCCTAACACAGCCTTCAATTCTTATGCAAATTCCAATTTAGAATTCCTCTATAAGCTGTGTGTGATGGTTCACACCTTCGATTACAGCACTCTGGAGGCAAAGGAAGGTGGATCTTGTAAATTCAAGACCAACTTGGTCTACAAAGAGACTCCAGGACAGCCAGGGCTGGTTTTACTGAGACAGCCTGTCTTGGGGGAAGAAAAAGAATTCCTCTATAAATGATCTTGATATGGTGTTTGGTATTCAGTAAATATTAGAGTTTAAGGCATCACATATAGAAAGAGCATTATAGAAATGATACATAAGTTTAGATGCAGACAGACCAGCATTCAGTTTGGAACTCTCCGATATATGAGTTACATACCTCAAGCATGTTATCTACTCTCCAGATCTTTGTGACCTTATCTGTAAAGTAAGGATGTTACTTCCAACCTTGCTGAGCTTTCGTGAGACTAAAGTAAGATGGTATCTAGTCTTGAGAGGAGCACGACCTTTCAAAAATGCCAAACTTGCTAATGGTATTTAAAAAAAAAATCAGTTTTGTATGAAACTACTTGAGTCTTCAAAACTGAAAGAAATTCAAGAAATATCCCTAATAAGGGAGAACGGAATTAGAAACAGCAATGCAGTGTTACTACTGCCTGGAACCAGAACCGTGAGGGCTGGATCGACTTATCCAGTGAGGACCTAGATCACTAAATAACAAGAGAAACTGAGAACCTGCTCAGATCTTGAATTGAGACAGAGAAATGAGAAAAGTCACCAGTTTGAATATCAAGGCACCTGATTTAGCAATAAAAACCTAAAGAAAATAATCTGCGCCTTACTTCTGGGTCTTGGACCCAGCTAATAGATTAAATTGTTGTGCACATCTGATTGAAAACCTCTGAAGAGCCCATAATAATGAATAGCATAAACTGTGGAATTAATTTAAAACACCATCAGTCCTCTCCAGAATATTGGTGGCCCGGTGTTCCTGAGAATTAAAGTCAGCTTCATATTGAGGGAACACCAAACACTGTATCTATGTCAAAATCCTTAGTGTAGGTTACTTCTCATCCTTCCCCTAAGAAAGAAAACACAATTTTTGCTTTTCTGAATGTAACTCTGTGTCCTCCCTACATGGAAGTAAATCATGTCTGCTTCTCAGTAACTAAGTTCCCATACCTAGGAGAAAAGCAGTAATGTACCTAATCAAGTTTCCAAGACTGTGAGAGACTGGGACTCCAGCTTTTCCTTTCCATATTTGCATTTTCTCTTATTTCAAGCAGTTAGAAGAGCACAGAAAATGCCCTCTCATCAAATCTGGATGGAGGTGGACAGCACAGAGCTTGTTATTCCTGTCCACTATAGCCACACACAATGGTGTGGTCCTCACCCGGCCTCTGGTGATGATGTTTGCAAACAGAAAAAAGACCCTGACAAACATGAGTCATACAAGAATGATTAGAGGAAATAGCTTAGTGGTGAAGAACACTGGCTGCTCTCCCAAAGGACCCAGGCTTGATTCCCAGCATCCACATGGCAGCTCACAATGATCTCTAATTCCAGTTTCAGGAATCTGATGCATGCGTCTGGCCTTTGCAGGTGCTACATGCATGTGGTACACAGACATACATGCAAGCAAGCAGAACACTCATGCACACTTTTGCTTCCTTTTTTGTTTTGTTTTGTTTTTTTGAAACAGGGTTTGCACACTTTTTAAAAACACCAAATAGGCTTACTTACACTCAGAAGGCGTATAGACCTAGATAAAACATAAGAACAAATATTTGCAAGGAGCCCAGAACTGTTAGGGATATAGGAACATAAAACAACCATTCTTTCACGTTCTTTTTCTCTTTCCTGTCTTTCTTTGCTTTGTGACTAAAGGCATACCCATCTATATGAGAAGGATGGCACCATGCCATACTGTAATAATGGAAAGTCATCGATGCATAAATACCAAGTCCCACCATGGCCAGTCCCTTTTGTCTCAAAGTCCCTACTTTTATTCCTAAAGGTACATGTTATTGATCAAAAGTATTTCATCATAGAAAGCGTGTGAGCTCAGGTTCTATGGAAATCTAATGATACTCATTCCTATATGTGTAAAGTGATACTTCAGAGAAAACACATGATTTGATATCTTTAGGCCTCAGAGGTTAAAATAGTTCTAAGCTGATAGGGGCACTGGAGTTACTGACAACATATTCTGGTAGATCGAAAAGGTCACCTACCTCTGAGGATTTGAGATATTTTAAAACTGTGATGTTAAGTTTCATTTTCATGACAAATTGTGTTCATTCTTCATTGCTCACCTTATACACAGTCTCTATTTCCCTATGCTACTCCTTTACAAAGTGTGTGTGTGCTATGAGATTCATTCCGGTCTTCTTAGCCTCCTGGTTTCTCATTGCCCTCCAAAAAAAGAAAAAGAGCGACCAAATTAAGAAAAAATATCCAGCTGAAAGGGCAAAGTTTTATAGAAGAGGAAAAGAGTGGGAAATGAATTATTTCAGACCAAAAGCAATTATATTTTGAAGGCAGAAGCAGACATCTTCTGGCACAACTGTCAAGATGTTACAAAAAGATTAAAGGAGAGTTTTTTTGTCATTTAAAATCTGTTTCTGGTTCGGAAAAAAAAAGTGTGCTGTTCAGTTTGTGATTTTTAATAAGATTTCTCAATAGACTCAACAACTTTAAAAAAAAAAGTGTGAGAAAAAAAGGAAGCAAAAAATGGAAGGCCATGTAGCAACCACCGTTGCAACTTTGATATGGTATCACTCATTTTCACCACTCTTGAGGATGTAGACAAGATGTTTGTGGTAGGTTATACCCCATACAATAACCTGTCAACAAAATATACTTTTTTGCAGAGACTTCTGAAGATTTAGGCTTCTATGTGGTTAAAGTAGAAACATCAGATTAATGCCTTCAAAACACTGCAAGTTTTCACCTAAGCATGCAAAGGCGGGTATTTTCTGTTGTTAACAGCATACCAGCCTCTCACTCAGCCAGCCTCACATGGCAGAGAACTATTGTACGCATTCTTGGCAACAGTGGCTACTTCCGTTTTCCTCTAAGGACTGAATATCAAACTTCTGCCTGGAAGACATTGTGAGAACTGACCAAGGTTGTCCAGTCAAAGTGGACACAATTTTCAGAACATCCCCTGGGCTCTCCCCACTCTGCCTGGGAGCATATTCAGAGTCCTAATTTTCTACAAGAAAAGTGATTAAGGTCTAAGCCATTCTAGCTTCTTTACCCAGTTTTTCATCCTGTTCATTCTTGGAGTTGAGTGTTCACATTTGAAGGCTTTTCCTCTTCACCCTGGAAGTCCCTGTCTTCTGATGAGAATGTTGAGTCCAAGTTCTGGCCCAGGTATGTCTTTAAAAACTTAGAAACTGGGGCTGGTGAGATGGCTCAGCGGGTAAGAGCACCCAACTGCTCTTCCGAAGGTGATAAGTTCAAATCCCAGCAACCACATGGTGGCTCACAACCATCCGTAATGAGATCTGGCTCCCTCTTCTGGAGTGTCTGTGGACAGCTACAGTGTACTTACATATAATAAAATAAAATAAATCTTTAAAAAAAAAAAAAAAAAAAAAAACTTAGAAACTGAAGACCGCTGCAGAAGGAGATAAATTGGTGAATTATCTCCTGTCATCTTGTGTCCTATGTCCAAGACCTTATATGTGACTTAAGGCTGGGTAGGGTGAGTCTAAACCCTGTGCAGGGCCACAGAACATAAATCTGTGAGATGTTCACCATGTAAATACCTTACACTCCTTTAAAAGAAGTAAGCAATTTGTTTTGGGAACAAGTCAAAGACAGGGTGGGATGCTGATCAGGGAGGTACTTGGAATGCTTTCAGTAAGACTTATACCCCAGGGGTACATTATGGCCTTCTCCAGCATCTTGGTTAGGGTTTTACTGCTATGAACAGACACCATGGCCAAGGCAACATTTTTTTTTCTTTTTTTCCTCAAAAAGTGACATTTATTCAAGGAGGGGGGGAACAAACAAACAAAAATGGAACAAAAAAAAAAAAAGCAAAAAACAAGATGTCCATCTCTTGGCTCCCTTCCCTCCCCGCTCCAGCTGTTCCTCGGCCCCACAGGACTGAACCCTGGGCTAGGGCCAGGTAGCAGAACAACCCCTTAAATGCAGTCAGCAACGTTGAGGGGCATCTATTCTATGGAAGTGTTGTAGAAAGTCTCAATGTCTCGAAGAGTCCTCTGTTTTCTTCTGTCACCATGCTAATAGCCACACCCTTACGGCCAAACCGATCACCTCAATCAATTCCATGGATGTAGTTTTCCCTGTTGGTGTAAAGGTCATAATTGATAACTGAGATGGGCTGCACATCAATGCCTCTGACCAACAGGTCAGTGGTAATTAATACTCTGCTAGAGCCAGGCCAGAATTCCCTCATGATCACATCTCAGTCTTTTTGGTCCATATCTCCATGCATGGCAGAAACAGTGAAATCTGGGGCATGCATCATCTCAGTGAGCCAGCCCACCTTTCTTCTGATATTGATAAAGATTACTGCCTAGGTGACAGTCAGTGTTTCATACAAGTCACACAATGTCAAGCTTCCACTCTTCTTTTTCCACATTGATGTAGAATTGGCAGATACCCCCCAGGGTCAATTTTTCCTTCTTGACAAGTAACCACCTTTTGTATCTGCTCAGCCAATTCACAAGTGGGTACCAGAACCAAAGCCTGAGTGGCCTTTAGATCTAATTCAACCAGCTGCAGAATTGATATGGCAAATGTAGCTGTTTTCCCGGTCCCAGACTGGGCTTCAGCAATCACATCATAACCCTTGATACAAGGAAGAATGACTCGCTACTAGATGGCAGAGGGCTTCTCAAAACCACAGGCAGGAGGAAGGATTCTGAGAGATTCATGTCATCAAGAAGCTATCCATAATCTCATTCCATTTACTCTCGATGACACCTTCCAGCTCCATCCAATCAGGGTCATTGCCTCTGGATCAAGAATCCTGACTTGCAGACATGATCCTTAGAATCTTTAAAGACAACATTTAATTGGGGATGGCTTACAGGTTCAGAGGTTCAGTACATTATCATCAAGGTGGAAGCATGGCAGCATCCAGGCAGACATGGTACAGGAGGAGCTAGCAGTTCTACATCTTCTTCTGAAGGCTACTAGGAGAAGATGGCTTCCGGGCAGCTAGGACAAGGGTCTTAAAACCCAGGCCCACAGAAACACACTTCCTTCAACAAGGCTACACCTCCAAATAGTGGCAATCCTTTGCCCAAACATAGTCAAATACTATACCCAGTTCCTCTAGTCCTTACATTGACATCTCTTCCTGGGAACTCTTAGAACACTTTCTCTGGAAACATGACCCTAAAAAATAGCCATGTATCCAAGCTCTCTCATCTAACCAAGGCCGGTGGTAAGCTTCATCTTTGTTTTGTTTCATTCAAATCCCTATCAAAATTATCTTCCTTGGTCATTTCATTCCATCAGATATTTTCCCGGCTCTAACTTGATACTTGCATTGCTTTTAAATAATATTATAAATCCTTCACCATTCAAGTTGACAAACTAAAACTTTAACTTTTTTTATATAATATTCACCAAATTGAAAAGCTAAGAATCTAAAGAAGGGCCGGGCGTGGTGGCTTACAATGTATCATACCCTCATCTAGACTTCCCCTATAAATTGTCTTATCCAATCTTCATAATCATATCCAAACTCAGGGCGATGGTCTTATTTAATGAAGTACTAATAAAGAGATAAGGGAACTCAGTGTTATGAACTGAATGTTTGAGGTACCAATCCTTAGATTCACATATAGAAACCACAACACCAATATAACATATTAAGGGAAAGGACCTTTGGAACTGGATTAGACCATGACTGACCATGACTGCAGTCCCTTTTTAAATGGGGCTCCTATCCTTCCTAGGAGAGATCTGAGGGCTAGAAGCATGACTCAGTGACACATGCTTAGTACTTATGAACCCTGAATTCAGTCCCTAGAACTCAAGTCTAGTAGAGACAGAGACAGCGAGACAGGCAGAGACACGGAGACAAATCACGTCCTCCCCATCTCTCTTCTCCATCACTCGAGGATACAAAGGGAAGGTATCAAGTACAGATGAGGAAGCACACCCTCTGGAGACAGCAGATCTGCCTGCCAATGCCTATGGGACTGCAAAGCCTCCAGAACTTTGGAAATAAATTTCTGTCCTTGAAGCTACCCAATCCACAATAGTTTGCTATAGCAACTCAAACTGGCTAATAAGTTGAGAACTCCAAAACTCAGCTAACCGGATGATGCAACGAACACATAGGAAAGTACTTGATTTTCACCCCCTCTCCTTTCATTACCGCTGAGGTCTTTATTGCACATCCAGGGACAGCAGCCCAATGGCCTGGACCATCAAAGAGAGTGAAAGCCTAAGCCACCAGGGTAGACAGAGATCAGGAGGGAGAGCCTGGGATCATCAATCAATCTCCAGTTCAGCATGAACCTCCTCACGACCCAGCAGCCATGTGGAAGATAGAATTCCCCACTGCAGCTCCCTGCCTTCAGAAACCTGACCACAACAATCAAGCGATCATAATTCCCCAGGGCAAAACTACCTGCTCAGTGTATCTAATTGAGAGGAAGGGGTGACAAAGGTAACAAACAGAAGGGAGAAAAAAATGTGCTCAGAGTATTTTGTATTTGTCAATGTGCAGGCGGCACGGGAGTGACCCATGGTATTGAAATGGGACAGGCTGTGGGTTGCTGCAGAGAAAGGAGAGTGTGGGGGATGAAGGGGAGACAGACAACTCAGAATTTTCCCCTTTTGAATTTCAACCTGTTGGATAAAAACAATAGCAAATGAGGCTCTGAATATGCATGAGGCAGGGAAGGTATTTTAAGTTTTTCAGGAGACAGCTCGCTGAACGGAATTGCTAATTATGTCTCACATTGCTCCGTCCAATTCAGTTAGCTTGATTATGGCTGACTTGTCAACTCCCCTGCTCTGGAGGTTCCACGGTTTCGGCCTGTTCTGAGGCTTAATACTAAATTAGAATTACATTTTTCAGAAGGAAATAAAAAAAAAAAACTGTTTTCCCTTATTGAAGTGCTAGCTTTAACCATTGTGACAATATAACCTTTCTCAACAAAAATAAAATTAAAGCCGCCAAGGGTTCAGATTCAAGGGTTTTTTGGAGTCGGTGGAATGTGAGGAATGTAATCGCAGCTGTGACAATTGCAAATTAAGATTGAACAATGAGCCAAATTAAAAGGGTGAGAAAGAGCAGAACACCATATGGAGTTCCTTGCTGCTACCCCCACAGGATATCTTTGATTTCTTAGGATGAGCAGGATTAGTCAACAGAGGAATGGACTAAACAGAGCTTGGGCTTTCCCTAGCCCCAGCCACTGCCTTCATCAGGGCCAGCCTTTACTTAATCTCCTTGCTTTTAAAGTAGAACTTCACTTCAACCATGCTACTGTCTCAGGAGACGCATGGGGGATAAAGCAAGACCCTCATGGGACAGGTAAACAAGGTCCATGGCCACCTGTGTTAGACTCTTCATCAGCTGTGACGGAATAGCTGAGAAAACAACTCAAGGGGAGAAGGATCTATTTTGCTACAAGGCCAGATGTTTTGAACCACCATTGCAGAGAAGTTGTGAAAGAACAAGGCAACTTGCCTTATAGTGAACAGGAGGCCGAGGAAGAAGAAAAGTCAAGACCAGAGAACAGCCCCAGCCACCTACTTCTTCCACAGAGCTCCTTCTCATCATACCTCTTTTATCACTTTCTAAGGGCACCATCATATTAATTCATTGAAGAATTAATCCAATAATTGGATCAGAGCCCTTAAAATACAATCATTATTCCCGAACCCATCAACTGGCAGTAAGCTCTCGATGCATGAGCCTATGAAAGACATTTTAGGAGTTAGGGGAGAATTCACCATAAGTTGTAGAGAAAAGAGAGACTCTAATAAATGGATATTATTAGTGTACGTTCATCCATTCCTTTCTGTCAAATCCATTCTATTTTTGTCAAACCTCTCGTGAACATACAAAGAACAATAAAAGCTATTGTTCACCAATAAGGGTGCAAGCAATTCTGCCTGGGGCACACCTAATGTCTCACCCCAAGAGGAAAACAACACTGTTCTCAGCTCTCTGCAGAAAGAAACACTGCTTGAGAGACATGAAGGTCCAGTGTGCTGCTCCAAACCAAGATGCATTCAGAGGTGTCTACACTGGCAGCTCCACCAGGCTGGAGTACACTGAGTGGCTGGCCAAGACTGCAGCAGCTGGCAGAGCAGCATAATTTCAAAAGTAGTATCTTAGCTAAGAACGTCACAGAGCCATTGGAAAATTCTACCAGACCCCTCCCTTCTTGGAAGAGACAGGCCAGAAGGGAGAGGATAAATAAGCTCCTACTACCTACCTCATTCCCTAAAGACCAATCAGTCTAAAGGGTGCACTGTTCCACCAATCATATTGTGCCTAGTTGCCATTGCTCTATTCAGCCCCTAAAAACCATATAAAAACTCGCTGAATGGGCCACAGCGGGTCATAACCTCTCCTTTGGATCTGGGATGACCCCAGTATACTGGAAAAATAAATCCTTCTTGCTTTTCCTTCAATTCCTGGTCCGAGTTGTTCACTCAAAGGGTCCCCGGTAAGTTATGTCTCATCAGAGTCTTAAAATATCCCCTAGAAATACAGGAAATTATTTGGGAAAGGAGGTGTAATATTTCTTAAGAGGTTTGGGCATTATGATTGAGTTGGGAAATTATGGCTGCAATATAAGAAGCCCAGATTATCCTATTTGGGAGCCATAAGAAGATATCTAAGCCTCACTGCCCTAGAGCACAAGTCAGTTGCAAAGATGATGACAAGTAGGCTGATGAACACAGACACAGACACACACACACACACACACACACACACACACACACACACACACACCAGGCTCAGCCTGTATCACATGGAGCAGAAATGAGGCAGTCCAGTTGAGCTGTGCCTAATAGCAAAAGTATAACTAATAAATGGTGGTTATTTTATGATACTGTGCATGGTACTAGAAAACTGTTACAATCAGTACTAAATATATTACATTTATTCCTGGTAAACTTCCCTTTCAAGTCAGGGGGAAAAATAGATCTTGAAAGCAATCCTAATTGTTCCCAAGCAATGTCTGAGGCTGACCTTAATCAGTGGCACTAGAGCAGTAACAATCATCTTTCATACTAAAATTCAAGTCTCAGCTACAGTACATCGTTCTGCCTGAGCAGAAAAGTCTCCAATAGCAACAGCTTCTATGCCCACATCTGTCTTCCCTGAATAGCATCAGAAGAGTGTTATGTGCATGCATTTCAGCCTCAGAGATGTACCAACCTCAAAATGAGTTTGGAGTTTAGGGTGTCACCGCGTTATGCAGGCTTGGTTATTAACTCTACTGGGTTGCTGGCAGAACTGACCCCAAACATCCCCATCTGGAAAAGAGAAAATAAACATCATATCTATAACTAAAGGAGCTAAGTGACAGCCTGAAAACAAAAAGCAAAAACAAACAAACAAACAAAAAAACATAGTAAACAAACACACATTCAATGCTATGATGGTGGATTCTACTTTCCAGTTTGGTAGGTGGCTCTGTTAGACCACCTGTCTCAAAAGCATAACCAGAAAATATCTTAAGTAATATGCAAGATTGTTCTTTTCTTTTTGAAAGTTAAATGATGAAGAAGTCGGACGGTATCACTTTTTTTTTTTTTATTATTCTGAAATGTTCTTTATTCTGCTTCTCACCATGTCCCTCTGACATAAACTCAACCACCTTTGTTGTGGAACAGACTTTCTTAAACAGAATCTTCCTCCCAATTGAATCTTGTGTTCTCACGAATCTCCACTACTCTACTCTGTTAAGACTCCATTAGTTCTATCTGAGCTTCCAATTTGAACTCTCAGTGATGGAAGAAATATAGAGATATATTTCCTATTTTCAATGATGTTGGATTAGCCTGTCATCCTTCAGCAGCTGCGGTGGAGAAATTAAAATCCTATCATGAAATGCACCAACTACTTATGCACTTGAACTCTTCCTCACAGAAGCTCTAGAGACAAGTACATCAAGATGTTGTTTATAATTAAGTAAAATTACCCCAAAAATATATCCTGTTGCACATGATTTCATATGTCTCTAGATACCTGTCTTTAAGGAAAGAGTAATTGGTTTTATTGCAATAGGTTTGACTGCTTGCTGTGATGGTGTATGCCAGTTAGAAGGCTCAACTCTGAGTTGATGGTGCTTATAAAAATGTGTTCCCATGATTCTAGCCAAAAGGTTCAATTCCCCCACACACACCCTCTTTTTCTTCTCTCAACAATATAACACACACCAGAAAGCTAAACTAATCTCCATTTCTTATATGTTAATATTGGGCTTCATTTCTGTAACTAAAGCCAACACGGAAAGAAAAGCCCAAACAGAGGCAAACCTCAGCCCTTACAGAAACAAAGCCTAGACGTCTGAGTCTATCAGACTAATCAATGGGAAGAACTGGAAAGGAGTTTCTGTCTTCTGTGACTTAAATCATATTCAAGACACATCCTCAGACTGGAAGAGGGGTCAGAGACTCAAGACAGTCCTCCTGCAGCCTCTACGGAAGTGAGCATTTATCATGAATAGCTCCAGGAGAGAAGAAAGGGGTCTCCTTCCTCTCCCCTAATCCTCTTATGGTGTGGCCTGCTGGAGGTCTTTCCTTGATGTTTACAATAAACTCCTTCAAAGACTGTTTAACTACCGCAGTTCTGCAGGTGGCTCTGAGAGATGCCTAGGAAGAAATACCGTCCTATAAATAACTGAATCTAACATTTTTCTTTTCCTTCCTAAAAATTTCAATACTTGTAATACATCAAGCAATGGCACAAAAAGTTCTGTGGTGGCTATTTCTGACTATGAATGCAGCTTATACCACCCATTTCTCTGCCATATGACAGTGGTATGAGAGACAGTCCTAGTGCCATGTAGTGAGGACTGGACACCATGATATGATTTTAAAAACCAAAGTATTATTCATGATATCGATTGGTCCAGAGCAATGATATGGCCTGGGGACAATCAGTTACATTATTTTATTATCATTTTTAATCTTTCTATTGTTGGGGATTAAACACAGGACCTTTTTGTTTTGTTTTGTTTTGTTTGTTTTGTTTTGTTTTGTTTTTCGAGACAGGGTTTCTCTGTATAGCCCTGGCTGTCCTGGAACTCACTTTGTAGACCAGGCTGGCCTTGAACTCAGAAATCCGCCTGCCTCTGCCTCCCGAGTGCTGGGATTAAAGGCGTGCGCCACCACGCCCGGCCCAGGACCTTTTTTATTAGGTAAAACATCGTGTGTGTGTGTGTGTGTGTGTGTGTGTGTGTGTGTGTGTGTGTGTGTATGCCTATACTTGTGTGTACATTCTTGTTTCCACAAAGGCCAGAAGAGATGATCAGACCCCCCGGAGCTAGAGTTACAGATAGCTGTGAGCTACCAAATATGAGTGCCAAGACATCTGGAGGAGCAGTAAGCACTAAGCCACCTCTTCATCCCCACATCATGATTTCTTTAAGTCAACAATGTCTTTAATTGTAAATTAGAGAACCTAGTGGCAATAAAATACCATTATTCTCACCGTAAACACAATATCTGTTTGCACTAAATGATTGAGCCTAAAAGAAGCAAATCAAAGGAAACAGATCACAGTGAGTGTCTTGTTCTCTCCCATAATGACAACTCCTGAGATGACAGTTAGATTATACACATACAGAGATGTTTCTGCAGACATGGATACAAAGTAGATTAGCAGCTACACTCTCTTGCTTCAGCAAAATTGCTGACAAAAACCAGAGAGTCTTAATTATTGAAATAATTGCCACTATTTTTTCTCTCCAAAAAAATAGAAAAATTGAAACATGGAGGAAATAAGTAAAATTTTCAAGATCAAAGTGATGTGGACAACAGAACCTGTGTTCAAAGTAAATTCATTAGTGTTGGCATTGAGATTCCTCTCTTGTTCCCTGGGATTGGGACTCCTTTAACCCCAACCAACAAGACGGAAGGGTTTCATATGTACATCTAAGAAAACTTTTTTTTTTTTTGGAACTCACTTTGTAGACCAGGCTGGCCTCGCACTCAGAAATCCTCCTGCCTCTGCCTCACTAGTGCTGGGATTAAAGGCATGCGCCACCACACCTGGCTCTAAGAAAACTTTTTTCTCCCACATATACTTAACTTTATTCTCTACTTCTAATGTGTGTTTTTCAGCATCTTGTCAAGTCCGGTCGTTTACTCAAAATCTACCTCTTTCTAGTTTCTCCTTTTTTAATTAAGGCAAAATAGAGGAATGTTGGCATTCCTTCTAGGTTCTGCCCAACAGTTACCTGGCAATAGCCAGGTAGGCCTGGCTTGCTATAAAAGGGTCTGTTTGGCCCCTCCTCACTTTCTCTACCTCTCTGCCTCTTTGATTCTTTTCTCTCCCTAACCCCTTTCTCTCTGTGTCCCCTTCTCCTCCCCGCCCCTTTCTTCACATGTTCTCATCGTCTTTCTCTCTAGTTTCTCTGTTTCTACTCCCTTCTCAACTCCCCTTCCCATGCCCTAAATAAACTCTGTTCTATAGTATACCTGTTGTATGGCTGCTATCTCAGGGGAAAGGGATGCCTCAGCATGGGCCTGCCAAGGCACCCCTCCCACCTTACCATAGCATACTCTACAAAACATATACTTGACTTTTTATAAAACACAACTATTAAGAGCTGCAAAGTCAAGGCCTTTCATCATTTAATCATCACAATATATAATTTATTAAACAAATCTATTTCCTTAACCATTTTTAGAGTAAAACCAGAAGTAAAAATGTTCTCTGAAAAATAATTTTGTTGCCAGATAATGGTAGTATACACCTTCACTCCTAGCATACCATAGGTAGAAGCAGGCAGATCTCTGTGAGATTGAGGCCAGCCTGGTCTGCAAAGCTAGTTCCAGGATAATCAAAAATACACAAAGAAACTTTATCTTGAAATGCCTTACCCCCCAAAAAAAGAAAAAAAAATTTTTTTCTATGTAAGAGAGATACGAAGAGTTTGCACAACATAAGAAATCCTGGGCTGCTATTGTTATAGAAATGCACTGGTGAGATTTTAGTGTCACCATAATGTACTGAAGAGTCATCTGGAAAGGGCGAAGAACTTCCATTGAAAGTTTCTTTTATCAAATTGGCCTGTGGACTTATCTGTAAGAGACTACATTGACTAATGATTGATGTGGGATGTCCCAGCCCACTGTAGGCAGCACCATCCCTAGGCAGGTAAGCCTAGGCTGTATAAAAAAGCTATCTGAACATCAGTGAGTTAGACAGGAAGACACATCCTCCATGGTTTCTGCTTCAGCTCCTGTTGCTTTCCCTCAATGATAGATGGTGATCTTGAAATGCAAGCCAAATAAGCCTTTTCCTTTTCCAAGTTACTTTTGGTCATGGCATTTATTACAGCAACAGGAAAGCAAACTAGAGCAAAGGCATTCTTCAAAAATTCATTCTGCTTAGCATTACTTGATTTATTCTGTGAAGTAGAGATTGCAAAGACTTTGCTATCCACTTTTGCAGGGAAGGACATTATCTCCCAAGATGACTCTGAAATTAAATGAAACCAAGTTTGGGCGCTTTCCTTCTAAGTCCAAGACAGTTTGTATCTCTTCACCATACTAATTATTGTCATTTAAGTCACAGAAGCATTGTTAGGACACTTAGGAAAAAAGATAAAGTTCAGAAACCAAGAATTTCAATCTCCCACTCAACGTTGAACCACTTGGAAAATTTCTCATAAAGATGTTTGTCCAAAACTTTAACAGTAAAGATTTTTTTATCCATAGTAATTTTATACTCGTATACATTTCAATATATTTTAAGTGAAACAGAATTATGTCCATTCCCTTCTCTTCCCCTCTCCTCCCTCCAGTCTCTCCCAGCTACCCTTCCCAAATCTCTCCTGTGTCTTCCACTTTCTCAAGTAGATAGCATCATTCTTGGATTTTTATTGTTATATGCATATTGCTTGTCCAATGTAGAGTGTTCATTCTTGAAACTGTATACACACTGACTTAATGTGCATTATGTACTGTGTATTTTTCTCTAATTCTTTTATATCATTTAGGTTTGATTTGAAATACATTTTGAAGCAAGGTGCTATATGAAAGTAGTTTTCCTTCCTCTATGAAACTGATCATTCACAAGCATAAATTATAGATTATTCTAATATTTCACTGTATATATATATATATATATATATATATATATATATATATATAATATATTCTTGTTGTTTTTGAGCTTTTTAAATATTAGTATATAAAACTACAAATGTAAAAGACAAAGAACAACAAGGGGAAAAGGTAAGGAATTTTTATTTGTGAAATCACACAGTCTATCATCAATTGGTTTAAAAATAATATAGATTTATAACTAGAAATACCTATATTCATATTTATATGATTGAGCAAAACTCTTACTTTTCAGAATTAAAGACCATTAGTAACAGTAACTTACAAAAAACACAGGAACCAAAGAAAACTAAACTGTGACAACTTCACTAGTGACAAGGGGAAACGGTCACTCCCTCTTGCTGGTATGAAATATGAATGATTAGTACCTTTGTGAAATTCGGTGAGGATCTGACAGATGGATGTATACTGTCTATTGATTATCTTCTATAAAGATGGAGGAAAGCTATTTCCTTTCAAGGTGCTCCTCAACCTACTTCAATAACCAATGAGCAATTGCAAAATTAAGCAATAGTTGTTACTTACTCTTGTCACGGCCACATAGGACCGGACAGAAAGAGAATGAGGGATTCGTTTTGACTCATAGTTTAGAGGCTTTGAAGTATCATGTTGGTTAAGTATGGCAGCTAAAGCTGCTCAGTCTATGGTCTATGGTGGTAGGAGTTTGCTATGTGGCTGATTTACATCTCAGCAGACAGGAAGGAGGTAGCTCTGTCCAGAAGCAAGGCCAAATTATAAACCTCAAGAGTTCTGTGAGAAAATTGGACACAGTACTATTGGGAGATCCAGCAATACCTCTCCTGGGCATATACCCAGACGATGTTCCAACTGGTAAAAAGGACACATGCTCTACTATGTTCATAGCAGCCTTATTTATAATAGCCAGAAGCTGGAAAGAACCCAGATGTCCCTCAACAGAGGAATAGATACAGAAAATGTGGTACATTTATACAATAAAGTACTGCTCAGCTATTAAAAACAATGAATTTTTGAAATTCTTGGGCAAATAGATATATCTGGAGGATATCATCCTGAGTGAGGTAATCCAATCACAAAAGAAGTCACTTGATTATGTACTCACTGATAAGTGGATATTAGCCCAGAAATTTAGAATACCCAAGATACAATTTGCAAAACACAAGAAAATCAAGAAGAGGGAAGACCAACGTGTGGATACTTCATTCCTTCTTAGAATAGAGAATAAAACACCCATGAAAGGAGTTACAGAGACAAAGATTGGAGCTAAGACGAAAGGATGGACCATCCAGAGACTACCCCACCCAGGGTTCCATCCCATAATCAGCCACCAAACCTAGACACTATTGCATATGCCAGCAAGATTTTACTGAAGGGACCCTGATATAGCTGTCTTGTATGAGGCTATGCCAGTGCCTGGCAAATACAGAAGTGGATGCTCACATTCACCTATACGATGGAACACAGAGCCCCCAATGGAGGAGCTATAGTAAGTACCCAAGGAGCTGAAGGGGTCTGCAACCCTATAGGTGGAGCAACAATATGAACTAACCAGTACCCCTAGAGCTCGTGTCTCTAGATGCTTATGTAGAAGAAGATGGCCTAGTCTGCCATCATTGGGAAGAGAGGCCCCTAGGTCTTGCAAACTTTATATGCCCCAGTACAGGGGAATGCCAGGGCCAGGAAATGGGAGTGGATGGGTAGGGGAGTGGACGGGGGGAGTGAAGGGTATAGGGAACTTTCGGGATAGCATTTGAAATGTAAATAAAGAAAATATCTAATAAAATAAATAAACCTCAATACTCAATTTCCAGCAACATTCTTACTCCTTCTAGGCCCCCACCTCCTTAAGTTTCCACAGCCCCCACCCCAATAGCACTATCAACAGGACCAAGTGTTCAAACACGTGAGCTTGTGATCGCAATTTAGCCCTGACAATGTTATCCTTTATGCTTGCAATGGAATATCTTACTTTTCTATGACTATATAAAGTTCACAAGGAAGCACTGTGCATGTCAGGAATCATGCTAGGCCTTGGAAGTACACAGACCCTACCATTATGCAATTTATGGTCTAGTGGAACAGTCGAAAAACACACAGAGTTGGAAAGTCATAATGGTGGCTTGTGCCTAAAAGGATTCCAATAGGTCCTGAAACCTCCTTCAGGAAACAGATTAAATAAAAATCTGGGAAGTCAGGAGAGATTCCCAACAGTCAATTGATTCTGCACTTAACTGAAGCATGAAAGAGGAATCTGAGTTTGGATCTTAAACATCCCTAGAGACTCAAGTCTTGTTCACTATTGTGGCACTATGGGAGGATAGTAGAAACTTAGGAGGTGGGACTTCATGGGAGGTCTTCAAGTCATTGTCATCATGATATCAAAAATGGTGGCACACAGGCAATTGCTTTTCTTTTCGCTTCCTAAGATGAACAATGTCAACATCACTGTGCCATAGGCTCCCAACATCATATCTTACCCTCAAAGACAGGAGCAATGAGTTTTCTGGATCGTACATGGAACCCACCAAAACTGTGAATCAAAATAAGAATGTCTTCCTTATAAGGGATTTGACTATCTCTGGTATCTGTTCTAGTGAGGGAACATTCGGTGACACCGAGGAGAGTTACCTGGGTAGCTGAAGGGCAGTCCAATAAAGAACCCAACCACATAAAACTTGACTATTGACTATTTTTTGCATACTGTGTATATTGCTGAAGAAAGTATATGGATGCCAGGATTAAAAAAAAAAAAAATGACTAGGGTGCCTGGGCAATAGTGGCGCCTGCATGCCTTTAATCCCAGAATTTGGGAGGCAGAGGCAGAGCGCAGGCAGATTTCTGAGTTCAAGGCCAGCCTGGTCTACAGAGTGAGTTCCAGGACAGCCAGGGCTATACAGAGAAACCTTGTCTCAAAAAACAAAAACAAACAAAAACAACAAAACAAAACAAAACAAAACAAAACAAAACAAGAATGACTAGGGTAGAACAGAGCAGAAAGCTGGATATTTGCTTAGGAATACAATCCACCCTTATGAGCAATGCTGTTATCCAACCTCTCTCAGAGAAAAGCTTTAAATTTCCTTAACTAGAGAGGAAATTAAGAAAAAGGACGAACTCCAGAATGAGCAAACCATGCTTCCACACTTGCATATCTTTACTTACAAATGACTGTTTACCTGTCAGTTGGGCTGAGCACTAGGATACCATCATGGGTTTGCCTTTGAAGTGAACCTCTCAGATTTAAAGAGGGTTTTTTTGGTTTTTTTTTTTTTTTGGCTGTTGAATGCTTACTTGATCTAAGTCTCAGGCACGTTTGAAGTTGTGACTTAATGGAAGATTATTTTTACTCACAGTGATCAAGCAGTTAATGAGATAAAGTAGTGAGGAGACAAGCTTAATAGAATATGTGGTTGCACCGCATGTTAATCTTTATAAAAGGCAGAATGAAAATAACAGGAAACCAGGAAGAAATTGGGACAGATGGCTGAACAGCTCAAAGACAGGAAAAACAACTCTTTCCTACACGGGCTTTTCAAAAGCAAGCCCTTCTCATGTTCAGTTCAATACATAAAATGGCATCAAAGAGAGGAAAGATGGAAAACCAAGAGGGAAACATTCCTAGTCGCTGTTCCCTTGCAACCTTTGTCTAACCCCCGTCCCTTCCCTGCCATTCCTCTAAAGGGCAAAATGCACCTGGAACAGTGACTACAGGGTTTCAATAAAAAAAAGAAGATAGAGATCATAGAAAGTGACCATCTGTGTCCATGTCCCATTATATACCACACTGACTTCCATGAATTAACAAGACAAGAGGGACTCTGCGACCTCACCACACACTGGGGGGGGGAGGGGGGGTGCACTGAAGCAGGTGGGAGAGAAGGGGGAGAATGACAGCTCTGTTTACTAAACCAGCCTCCACATCAGTTTAGAAGCACTCCTCTTTGGAGGTGGAAGTGGTGGGAGGGGGTTGCCATTATTTTTACATCCAGAGCAGACAAAAAAAAAAAAAAAAAAAAGTCAATCTACTTCATTTTCAATTCAAATTAGAAAACATATGTAGCTGAGATAGTCACAGGGAAGAAAAAGTAAACCTTCTTTAGTAGGTATCTGTTTAATCAATGGGTTTAACCTGCTGGTATGGAGATAAAAACGAGAAGGAACTGAATTTTGAGCTAATTTTGGGAATATGGCAAAGCTGAATTTTCCAATGGTCCTTTAGTAGCCTCTGAATCTTACTCCTCCTGAATGTATGCTAAAGATCCCTAGTCAAGCATGGTAACACACACCCAGCATTCAGAAGGCAGAGAGAGGCAGGTATATTTATGTGACTTAGATGCCAGCCTGGTCTATATCCTGAGTTCTAGGACAGTCAAAACTACACAATGAGACCCTAACTCAAAAAAGAGACATATCCTTGATCCTGCATCCTCAACTGCTTTGACCTGTTGGAATAGAGACCAAACATGAGAATTGGGGCTTTTCAAGCATTTGGACATCCTTCCTTTCTATAAGTTTTCACTCTCAATGTCTACAATGTTTGGAACATTATATTTCTAATGGAGCTAATTAAAGATGTGATTGGGAACTGGAGCCAGTGGTAAGCAGGCTTGATATCTGGAACCCAGAGATGCTAGTAGAAATAACAGCCCTTAAAGGAAGGAAATATGTCTATCTTGGCTTTTGCCCTCCATGCCTCAGTTCCACTAACCCAGGTACTCAGAGTTAGTTCCAGGGCTTTTGTCTTTGTAAGATGATGTAAGGAATGTAACATCACAAAAGAGCTGACCAATAGAACTCAAGTCAGGATAGCTCTAGGTTACATTCCTTAGTCAATGCACAAGTCTTTTCCCATCTGCCTTATAATAAATTCCATATGGCAGCTGGATATCTAGGTGATCTCACCTCCCATACCCCCACTGAGGTCACCTCCAAACCATCTAGCCTCAAATGCAGGACTCTGCTTATTCCTCATAGCAGTCTTAGCACTCAGGTGACTCTCATTTCACTGCTTTGCATCCTAGCTTCCAACCATAGAAATTGTTCTTCACTGTTCATGAGTTCAGTGCTTCAATTACAGTGATTTCCTCTATACTTTATTTAGAATTTCTAAGAGCTACAGAGTGGAAAAGGTATTCAGGCATTGGAGCTTTATGGATTGCTGAAAATAGATGTTTTTAGCAAATACCACAAGTGATTCTTACCTACATGCTAAAATTTGAGAACTTCATTGCCTTCAGCCAGTAATGAGACTTACTCATGACATAACAGCAGGGTATAAAACACTTCCATTTGTTTCATTTTATCCTTGTAACAACCTTGCAAAATAAGTAGAGCTAGGACTATCATTCTAATTTTTTTTTTCCTGAGAAAGATTAGTCAGACTAACTTTCTTTTGTCCCAAAAAGATAAAAAGTAACTAACGAAAAATAGACCTCTCAGATCTCCTGATTATTGGCCCACTGCTAATCCCAGAGTTACAAATTAGCTTCCCTGGATATCATTATCTGTTGGAACAATTAAAATCAATTTGGAAGAAGTTTGGTAAGCTTTATCAGAAGTATATATATCTGTGTTTTTCTCTTTTTTGTTTGCTGGACACTGACATCATCCTGGTACACAATCACTGAATTGCTCAAAAGGAACTTCTCTAGTCCCAGTACAATACCATATTCCTGTCATCTTAGCCACTTGGGAGGCTGAAGGAGGAAAATTAAAGGCCAATATGGGCAACATATTGACACCTGTTTCATTCATTCAGATAGATAGATAGATAGATAGATAGATAGATAGATAGATAGATAGATTTGAAATATTTTAAAAATAATTTCTCTGAGTAATAATACCTACTTTTGCTAAACAAGGAGGCTCAAGCCTATAAACCAGGAAGATGAAAATTTGTCTGAGCGAAGGACTCACCTGGAGTGCATTGTGAGTTGAGGTCATCCCCATAACACAGCAAGACCCAGTCTGGAAAACAAAGAAATAGAAGAAACAAAATAACAATACCTGCTCTGAACTGTTCAAGAACTCAGCTCCTCCTCTGCTTCCTGTCCAGCACATGACCTCCACCTCCAGCCAAACAAATTCCATAAACACCCACTGTATGCCTGGACATAACCACAGATTTCCTCTTAGCTAGCCTATCTCTTGATGTTCTGTGAGGAAATTTACAATGGAATTAACATTAGGAGTGGTTCCCAACCTCCCTAATGCTGCAACCCTTTAATACAGGTCCTCATGTTGTGGTGACCCCAACCATAAAATTATCTTGATATTTCATAACTATGATTTTGCTATTGTTATAAATCATAATGTAACAATACTTTTAGAGCTAAAGGTTTATCAAAAAGGTCATGACCTACAGGTTGAGAACCAGTGCATTAGCGAGTTCAGTTTGCTCCACAGGGGCCTTTTAGTATATGTCATGCAACTACAATGCTTTTCTGTTCTGCCCCAGGGTTAGTGTCCCCCCTTTTCTCCTTACAGGTCTCTCCTTTTCCTCTTAACTTTAAAGTTCACAGTGAATGGATGTCTTTCCTGTAGAAGACATGCCAAGAATTTTCACACACGATCAAATTGCCATGAAAACTTAAAAGAATTTGTTTAAAGGGGAGTTAATTAATTTTATTTTAGTATTGTTGTTCAAGTGCCTTTGAAATTGCTGCCTCTGTTTTTTCCTTCAGGGCCAAGCTGGTTCCCTTTAGTCCCGTTAGCACAGTGTAATTTGCATGAATGTAAAAACATTTTATCTGCATTAACATTCAGAACATGATTGGTCTATATAGTTAGGCTCAGAATCAGACAGGAAAACGAAGCAGTTACCAGCATAAGGGCAGATCTCGTTTATTCCTTCAACCTAATACTCAAATGCCATCCCAAAATGTGGCGGCCTTTCACTGTCAGTGACCACAGCAGAAGAACCAAGTTAGAGCAGTTAGTGAATAAAGGTAAACAGAATATTAAGCACAAGCCTGGGGGTATAGTTCAGTTGGGAGACGCCTTGCCTAGCATTCATAGCACTCTGGGTTGAAGCCCCAGAAGCGTATGAACCAAGTGTGTATGCCAGTAATCTGAGCACCAGGAGGTAGAGACAGGAGGATCAGAAATCTAAGACAAACCTGTCCACCTTAGGTCCACATGAAAAACTAAGGCAGTGGTTCTCAGCCTGTAGGGGCTTGACCTCCACAGAGGTCACATATTGGATGTCGTGCTTATCAGACATTTACAGTATGATTCATAACAGAGGCAAGATTGTAGTTATGAAACGGCAACAAAATAATTTTATGGTTCAGGGTTAGTACAATATGAGCACATATATTAAAGCCCTGCAGCATCAGAATGGTTGAGAACCATTGCCAGAAAGAGAAGAGAAGGGAAGGGAATGGAAGGGGAAGGGAGGGAGGGGAGGGAGCACAAACAGGCCTGGTGGTGCACTCTCATAATCCTATCATTCGGGAGGTGGGCACAGAAGATCAGGAGTTTAAGGCTAGTATTGGCTACATTGTGAGTTTGTGGCTAGCCTGGGCTACATAAGACCTTGTCTTAAAACAAACAAACAAACAAAAACAAAATAAAGAAACAATAAACCAGAAAGCAATGAAGAAAGAGAGAGGGAATGGTGGGTGGGAAGGAGGGAAGGGAGGAGAGACACAAAGTTTGGCAACAGTTATAAAAATACTAAGAATCTTCTGCTAGTGAATAGGGAGGAGAAGCAAGAAGTTTCCAAGGTCTCGTTTTTCAATTCAGAAATCCATCAGCAAATGAAAAATCTGAAATCATTTTTTAAAAAATGTATTATTTCTAGATAGAAAGGCTAGCTTAAGCCCTACCTAGGCTTGAATACAGTGGCTTTAAAAGAACTGTTAAAAATAGATCATTGTCTGCAAGCTACAGAGTTCCTAAGCAATTGTCAGCTGTACTGACTGTCCACAGTGCCTCTGATATCCTGGGATGAGAAAGTCGCCCATGGGGAAAAAGCTTCATTCTTTTCAGAAATAAATTTTAATTTCTATCTGGTGGAAGATTCTAGAACTCAGCAAGGTTTCAGACAGCTGGATGCACAGTATTATATCAGGTACAGTTATGGATATAGCAACAGCCTGGTATCTTCTTTGTAAATGTGTATGTACGGACATGGAGTGTGTAACTGTCCTTGACCCACCTGTAGTCGTTCTCCCATTAAGGACTTCTGAAAGCAATATGTGGGAAAAGGATGAACACAGTGTTGTTAGTTTCGGCCCACTAGGTGTTGATGGTGATTGCTGCGTACATGTAACTCGCCATGTTGACTTGGCTTCACCAACAAGACTCTTCTATTTAACGGGAAGAGCCCACTAATGTGTTACTCGCTAATATAGCACAACCATGAGTTTAGTTGTCTGATTTGATCACTCTGCATTATATTCAGAAATTATCCCATCAGACATGGGTATGCTGGGGCACACCTGTATTCCCAGGTCTCAGGAGGGACAAGGCCAGTCTAAAGTGACGTAGGAAATGCCAGGCCAGGCTGAACTGCACAATGAGATGTTGTCTCAAAAGGAAAAAAAAATTATATCACTTTGAACCCAAAAAAAATCATCTATGGCTTGTCAATATGCAATAAAAATGATAAAAAATAAAACACAGGCAGTAAATGGAGGAGCGAAAGGTAGTTCCTGAACTCGATAAATAATTTCAAAACAGAAAGTTACAGCAAACAGAATAAATAAGGAAGAAAAGCCAGAATCTTTCCTTTCAAGTCAGAAACTAGCCCTGACTCAGTCACAGAGAGCTGAACTAGAAAGAGACAAGTCAATCAGAGAGCCAATGGTGCAAACTATCAGATGGAAGAACTATAAATATTCGCAGATATACAGAATTTTCTATGAAAAACCAATTAAAACGAATACAGACACTCAAAAAGTGTGTTAGAAATATGATCAATTGGGTTTTTTGTCTTTATTATATGTATATAGTAGAAGGGAAATATGTGTCCATGCACAATACCACACACAAATGTGGAGGTCAGAGGACAGCATGTAAGAGTCAGTTCTCTCTTTCTACCACATGAATTCCACTGCTTGAACTTGGGTCCTCAAACTCGGTAGCAAGAGCCCTTATCCTCTGCGCCAGCTCTCCAGATGTAGACAACACATCAACATGTCCGGAATGTTGAGAGCGAATATGATACGGCTTTCTTCCTAAATGGCCTTTAAACGTGAGAGTGAAACTGCAGCCAGAGGAACAAAAGAAGTCCTGGAAATCCATGTACAAAACTTTAGTCTTTTTCTGAGGACAACACCTTGAGCCTCTGCTATTTTTGCCATGGAATGTCCCCTAATGGATCATACACTAAAGGCTTGTTCGTCAACTTGACCCTATTTGGAACCTTGAAGAGGCAGGTCCCAATAAAAGCCTTAGCCCATAGAGGGTATGCCTTTATAGAAAGAAGACTTTGGGACTCTGTTCTCCCCTCTCCTCTATGGGCTGTTCTCCTGCCAAGAGCCTAAAAGACTTCCTCCAGAGCATATGCCCACTAAAGTGTGCCACCTTGCCAAGGAACCAAAAGCAACAAGGCCAACCAACCATGGACTGAGAAACCTCTGAAGCTCTAACTGAAATGAGCCTTTCTTTCTTATTAGTTAACTATATCAGATATCTTGTCTGTCACTGTGACAGAAAGCTCACACACACACAAACCTTTATGTGCTTCAGAGCCTCATTGCAGCTGAGGTGGATTGGCCTGAGGAAAGTAGGCTATAAAGCCCCATCCAAGCTATGACTGCACTTTTCGATTTGCCCGTGTGCCCTGAAGACAGTTGCTGTCTAAACAATAGCCAGCTTGCACCAAAAGGATGAAGATTCCATTAACATAAGTCAAATTCTGCCTTTTGATTCACAAAGGAATTGATACAAATGGGAGAGAGCAGCCTAATAGGAGTTTATGAAATACAGACGTGAGGTAACTGATGGAGAGGCACCCACAGTGGGTGACAGCTATTAGAAAAGCTATTAGGAGATTATAAATTGCAATAGCAGCCACAAGATGGGGAGAAAAAAAAAAAAAAACTCCTGGCCTCTGCAGTAGCCTGCTAGGCTATAATGTCCTATTTCCTGTGTTAGACCCTTCAGCCACATTTTAAGAGGTGACTTTAGACATTATCATCAGGAGGCCTTGTAGCAGAGGGCCAGGTGGCCATAATTTTTTTTTCCTGCTCCTGTGCATCCAAACCCATCTCCCTGCCTTTTGCATCTGAGTGGGCTCTATGACAGTTCTGATCGATAAAATGCAGCTGGTTCTCTAACAGCCTCTGTGCCTAGAGCTAGTGTGAAGGCACTGGCAGCCCCCACTTCACCAGAGTAGTTAGCTACCATGTAAAAGATCTAGCTTCCCTGAGACTACCATGCTGTGAGAAAGCTAAGCCACATGAAGAGGCCCCGTGGAATGGTAGATCTCTGTCTGTCATAAACCAGACACTGGTTATTCCAACCATCACACACGAGGGGCTAGAGATGTTAAATGATGAGACCATCTTGGGTAGCAAGTCCGCCAGTCTCACTGCCAATCTGGTAGTGAACCCATGAAAGACCAATCAGGAGCCACCCGACTGAATTGAGTTAGCCTTCAGATTGACCATAATTACTGCATTATCATTCCACATATCATCATAACGTATATTATAACATATGTAGCAATAAGGTACTAGAGTCATGTGAGATGGATAACCAGGCAATGGTGTTTGCCACCAAGGTCCACTGACAATACAAATTTGATCCCTGGAATCTACATGGTCGATGGATAAAATCAATTTTTGCAGATTGTCCTCTGACCTCCACACGCATAACATGGTGGGACTGTGCATGTGCGTGAGCACACAATCACACACCGCACAAAATAAATAAATAAATAAATAAATAAATAAATAAATAAATAAACAAACAAAAAGTTAAAATCTTTTAAATGTATGTTAGGGTTGCGATTGTTTCAAGCTGAGGATCAAAGCTAAGAGTTTTGTGGCTCTGAAGCAAGCTCCTCTACTACAGCCCATTAGGTTTATTACACTGCAACAGATAACCAGAACATGAGGTTCTTACTTACAAGCTGTTAGCAGCCACATAAGGAAAGGGTGAGGGAACAGCATATGTTCAGCCTAGAAGGAAACATTCCAGAAAGGGTAATAACCATCTTCAAATATTTAAAACACTTGTTTGTGGGATAAAGAAAAGTTTTCTTTTCCAATAGACAGAATTGGATTCCAGCTTACATTAATAGTGAAGTAGATAATATCAGGGTGCAAAAAGAAGACTGTCCAATCTGAGTGTGGTGGCGCATGCATTTATTCTCAGCACTTGGGAGGCAAAGGCAGGTAGATCTCCATGTTAAAGGCCAGCCTTGTCTACAGAGTGAATTCCAGGACAGCCAGGGCACAGAGAAACCTTGTCTCACCAAAACAAAGAAGAAGAAGAGGAGGAGGAGGAGGGGAACGACGAGGAATAGGGAAAAGGGAAGAAGAAATAATTGTCCAAATGATAATATGGTCCAGAAGGAAAGGGACAAGAGTGTCAAGTGTCACCACTTCCTCTAGGCATAATTGAGTATTCACAGGAGACATCTGGTCAACTGAGGTATTAAAAATGAGCCTGAAGAGTCTAGAACTTGTGAATAAGGGACTACATTAATTAATATTTGTCTAAACTAAAAATAATTTGCCCAGTTTCTACTTGTTTAGAATACTGGCTTGAAGGCTAGAAAGGTAGTTCATATATTTGCCATTCAATCAAGAGGACTTGAGTTCAAGTCCTCAGAATCCATCTTAAAAGGCTTGATGCAGCAGTGCTATAATCTCAGCACAAGGGAGGCAGAAACAGAAGGATCTCTGGGCTCGATGGACATTCAACTTACAACCTAGCCAACCAGCAAGCTCCAGAGTTAGTAAGAGACCCTGTCTCAAACAGGTAATTCATGACCTGAACTAGTAGTGTATTTAAAGAAGAGATTCTTGCTACTTAGGAATTATATGTGCAGTGTACTTTTAAGATACGCATGAAAGTGGTTCTCATGTGAACTGTTTTTTTACAGCTTTTAATGAAAGCAACTACATAAAAAGTTTTAACTTAGAGATTACCTTCATCTCCACCCTGACTATCCACCTCCTCTTGGATAACTCACTGTGGTTGGTCCAGAGATGACAGTAATGGATTCATAGTATTTTCTTATTTGTGCTGCATGAAATTCTATATGATAACATTGTATGTATACTTCATTATAGCCTATTATTTTTGTTCCTATTTTATCAATGAGGAGACTGAGACACAGAAAGGTTGATTAAGCTGCAGCTCAAATATGCAGACAGGGAGCGCCTACCCCACTGTTCTGACACCTAGGCAGATGGAGAAGACTTTCTTACTAAATGTAATGACTTTAAGAAATTCTGGCTGGGCAGTGGTGGTACATGCCTTTAATCCCAGCACTTGGGAGGCAGAGGCAGGCAGATTTCTGAGTTCAAGGCCAGCCTGGTCTACAAAGTGAGTTGCAGGACAGCCAGGGCTATAGAGAGAAACCCTGTCTTGAAAAAGAAAGAAAGAAAGAAGAAAGAAAGAAAGAAAGAAAGAAAGAAAGAAAGAAAGAAAGAAAGAAAGAAAGAAAGAAAGAAAGAAAGAAGTTCTGGGAAGGTTGTTTCTTTGTTTCCAGGGATCCTTTTATTGCTAAAAGATTAGAAACTGATATCCATCTTTATGCAAAGATGGCAGCTTACTGAGGATAGGAATCCTAGATAGAGCTTACCAAGATTGTAAACAATCCTATCCAGTTCTCCCAACCCCACAAAATCAGACAAACACTCTATGGCATAGAGCACCTCAACGAAAGCTAGGAAATAAATTGCACTGACCCCAAGATAACAAGAACTAAACAACGCCATTAATTATTATTCCTGCCCATTAAGAACTACAGCTACAACAACAAAGATCTTAAAAGAAATTGACCTAGAATCAAATCAAAGACACTCTTATTATACTTAAGAATCTCCTCACCAAAAAGCCTCTATGCATCTATGAGGAAGAAGTGAAATTTCATTCATTTCAGGACCCAGCTTGGATGTGTTTCTATAATGGTATTGCTATTGTGAAGAACTAAGGACAATCAATTGGCTCTTGTGATGTGTAAGCTTACTAGCCATCTTTGGATCTTCTGAAGGACACAGCTATTTGTGGAGGGTTTTGGTGTGTTGTTGTTGTGTTGTTTTGGTTTGGGTTTTTTCTGTAGGGTTTTGGGAATAAAAGGACCTTTCAAGGTGGTCTAGTGTCTTTCACCTACAGAGCTGTGTGTATACTCAATCTCAGACCAGACGAGCTTGACTAACCACAGAAGTTGGGATAGAAGCCAGATGCATTCCACACATCTCTGTGGTCCTCCTGCCTTCTGGCAAACTCCAGGACCAGATTGGAAAATCTGTGCCCAGTTTGGGGGCCAAGTTTGGTGTGATCCGGGGATGATTTATAAGGCTCTGGGTGGAGTCCACATGATATGTACTCCTTTGGCCAAGTTTAGCTTTGGAGTTTCTCACTCATTTGAAGGAAAATGCATTAGGTGGGGACAGATGGGCTCCCTAACCAGGACCAGAGGAGTCTCCTCCAAATCCTATGATACTCAGAAGCAACTGATTTTTCCACCTCTTTATTCAAAAGTCTAAAAAACATGCAACACACGTGGTGTTGAGAAGAAGTTGGATGTACAAGCGCTTTCTAGGATTTGCCAAAAATAAAAATAAATTGCTTTTAATTTCTGAAGGGAGAAAGGCTGGATTGATTTTACAGGCTCTCCTCTAAACAGCAATTTACATGCTGAAACTGTAAAGCTGAGGGTAAAATATCCCTTCCTGGTGATTTGAAACCCGTTGATTAATTTCAAGTTGATGACCTTGTTCCCCTACAACAATAGAACTTTGATTCATCTCACTCCGGCTGGCTCTAACTAGTTTCCAACAATCACTAAACAAGCGGCAAGTCATGGCTATCCGATGGATGGAATCCCTATTAATAAATACAAATTAAATGAAGCATATCAAAAGAAACCTGATCCTCATACCAAACTAAACAAGGTTTTTCTCTGCATTTAAAAGAGAAAAATACATCCCCCCACTGAAAGAATCTCAGGCATTCTAAAGCGGTGTCATTCCACAGACATACAATGGGAGTCAAATATATAATTTCACATAATTCCAATAGGCACATTAAAATGAAAAGGCTCATGAAATCAATTTTTAAAATATCCTTTTATTTAATCCAATAGATGCAAAATATTGTTATTTCCACATGCAATCAGTATAAAGCTTTGATGAGGCTTTTACTTTCGCATTCTTTGAAATCTGCTCTGCATTCTCTGTACCTTTAGCAGCATTTCCGTCCACCTTTCAAATGCTCGACAGACTTGTGGGACTGTTAGCTATCATTAGCAGCCAGTGAGACTTTAAAGTAATAGCCGTACCGTATTCATGTTAATAAGGAACTCTTATGTCAACCCAGAGTACAGGGGGAGTGCGAGGGTGTGTAACACCATAGGCAGAGCGCTAGCAACACGTAAGTGAAGCCCTGACCCTGTTCTTCAAGATCTTGTACACCAGGCTTTGTGGTACACACCTGCAATCCCAGCCTTGGGGAGGTGGAAGCAGGAATATCGTAAGGTCAAGGCTGTCTTCAGCTATAGAACGGGTTTGATAGCCAGTTGGACTCTCAGAACTTGTGTCAAAAAATAGTATTTTAAAGATATGAGGAATGGTTTTGACAATATTTTAAAAACACTTTACTACAAGAGTCTCAAGATTCTAAGAAGAACCTTCTCAAAGCTTCACCAACAAGTACCTCAGTTTCCCCGTCTTTCACATAAAGGTTAAGAGTAAGTCCTCCAGATATCATCTTTCAGGGGTAAGTAGGTTAGATAAGTTTGTAAAACCCAAGCGCTTCAAACAGTACCTAGAATATCTTAATAATCAATAAGCCTTTGCAAGAAAAGGCTGTCAAAACGTCTTAGAAGTGAAATGGTCACTGTAGAGATGGCTCGGTGGTTCAAAGCACTGGCTACCCTCCCAGAGGACCCAGGTTCACTTCTTAGCACCCACATGTCAGTTCACAGCTGTCTGTAATTCCAGTTCCAGGATTTCTGACACACTCATGTAGACACAGGTTCAGGCAAAACACAAATTGTGCAAATGGATGGAGATAGATAGATAGATAGATAGATAGATAGATAGATAGATAGATAGATAGATAATTTGAAATAAGATTGTCACTTTTTTGCTCCAGCACATGTCACAGTCTAGCTGCCTATAAAACAATAAATATTTCATCTGAAGATGGTAGGGGAGTGAGCATCTTAGAAATAAAAGGCTGCTGGGAATGTAGCCTACAAATAGACCTTAGGAATCATTCCCCTTTGGGGTAGCCATTAGAAGTGCTTCATCAGGGAAATCTAAGTCAAAACCACAGAAAAATGTCATCTTGCCCAGGTATAATGGGTATTAATGAAAAGACGAAATAGCAATAATAATAATAATAATAGTGTTGACTAGACTATGGAGAAAGGGTGATGAAGATCTGTGGTTTTAGCTAGTGTAAACTCGTACCTCTATGATGTTCATTAGCATGGAGGTTCCTTATAAATGCAGAAACAGAAATACTTAAGGATCAAATAATCCCACTAATGAATAAATATCCAAAGGCAAGTAAATCAGTCTAAAGGAGGTATCAGTACATGTAGGTTACTGCCTCGTTAGTCACAAAAGCCAAGGTGTGGAGCCACAGGTATCCAACCACAGGCATATATATATATATATATATATATATATATATATATATATATATATATATGTGTGTGTGTGTGTGTGTGTGTGTGTGTGTGTGTGTGTGTGTGTGTGTGTGTGTGTGTGTAATGTGGTACAGAAACACAACAGAATGGCATCGTCCACTAAAATGAATGAAATTCTGTTATTTGGATCTGGAGGACATTGTGCTTAGCTGGACAAGTCAACCATAGAAAGACAAATACCGTAGGTTTTTCACTCAGTGTGGAATCTAAAGAGTTGGTGTCACAAGTGGTACAGTCACATAGCGGTAACCCGAGCATGTAGAGAGACTAAGGAAGGAGAATGGAGAGAGAACCGTTAACAGTATTAGGAGTGCAGCTAATATTCTGTAACAGTGGGGAAATTATGGTTAACAATGATTCACTGAATGTTTCAAAACCTAGAAGGGATGACGTTGAAGGTTGCTAACAAAAACAGTTAACATCACCTAATCATGTATGTGTATGTATCACCATGCACCCCACATGCACTGTGTGAATTAAAAATGTAATGACAGGACAGGGATCAGTGTCTCACAAAGCTTTTTCCCAGGCAGTTAGTTTACGACCCTGACTTGACTGTAGCATCCCATGTAAGTTTGTGTGTTGAAACCCTTGGTTAAGAGCTGGTGGCACTGTTTTCTAAGACTGCAAAACCAAAACAAAATAGAGTAAGTTGCAGGAGAAATGAAGCCAGGTGTGGGTTTGATATTCCTGGCCCCGCTCCTCTCTGCTCTCTGCGAGTGTAACGCGACTGGAACCTCCATGCCTTCCCCTGCAAGGTAAACAGTGGCCCTTCGTGCACTGTATGGCAAGTTAAGCCCTTCCTCTCCCTGAAGTTGCTTCTTGTCAGGGTGTTTGGTTACAGCAATGAGGAAAGTAATTAATAAATTTCTTAGAATGCTGACAAGTCCACCTGTTCTCACAGAAGACAGATTGGAAAAGCCACTTCAGGTCCCCAGCTCCTCATCCTCATGTGCCTCCCCTTGGACATGCCTGCCGAATCAGCTTCTCTCTCACCATCCTGTTTCCTTCCCTTCTTCTCTACCGGCCCTCATTCTAAGTGCTCTCCCTACTAAGCAACCTGCATGTTAACAAACAACACACGCAACCACTCCTAATGAGAAATAACACTTGGGTCATCTAGTGAACAGTGTGCCTAGCCAGAGTGATGTTCTGAGTTCCATTCTCCCAACAGAAAAGTAAAAAATAATGAATGTATAATATTTAGCCATTTTGCCTAACAATTTGTATTAACCAGGTCAATGTAGATGCTGAAGTATACCACACCTTATAGATATATTCTCTCTCTCTCTCTCTCTCTCTCTCTCTCTCTCTCTCTCTCTCTCTCTCTCTCTCCTACCAGCATCTCATTTCTTTTCCAAGCTACACAACCAAGCAGTGACAAAAGAAATGAGAACAGCTGGAAGCACTGAGACTCTTTCAAGAAAGCCTCTTTCTTCTTTGGGTTATCCAAGACCACACGATACAAGCAGATGCCAGATGCATGCCGGCGTAAGCCCAAACCACTGAATTCTCTCACACCTCGGACTTTCAAAATCTTAAATTTGCCCTTTACTTAAAAAAGTCAATGATTTCGCCAAGAAAGTTTGATTGGTTTCTTTTACTTTCTGTAATGAAGTGCCATCCTTTTTACACTTGAAAGGATCTTTGTAATAATGCAACATTGATCTTTTGAATACAGATGAGCTAACCTAGATAATAGGATTTAGAATGTGAAAAACTGGACCTGCCGCGATATTTAAGGTTCCAGTGCCATCAAGAGGAATTATGGCACAAAACATCTGCTTCCCGGAGACATTGTCTGAGTCTCCATGAATAAATGGTGAATCGTGTTTCCTCCTACAAACAGTTTCTATTTCGTTCAGCATCCTAAGAGAAGTTACATGCTGTGCCCCTAGATGTCAATCATCGCATGTAGAGAGGAAGGAGAGAAAGAGGGGTATTTAGCTCTCAGATCTGTCTTGTTCTGTTTTCAGTTTTGTGCCTCAAAGTTCTAGAAAGAGGACTCAGATCTAATACTAGAAAGCAGTTCTAATAACACAAACCGGAGAGATGTTCATTCAAACAGCCTGCGATCGTCTGGGTTAGAAGGTACAGATAACAAAATGATAAAACACACTGTAAGCTCTTGAAGAACTGGAGAGGGAGGGGGGAGGAAGCTCTGGAAAAATGAAGTAAGTTCTCCAGAGAACAATAAGATGTGGTTCTGGTTTGGCATTCCTCATTCCTTGAAGGGAAATTGGAGTGTGGGGGAGGGCGGGGGCTTTTTTTCTCCAACACTCAAAGAAAGGCAGAGCAGACCGCTCTTTGTATAAATCCGCACACACAGGAAGTAATTCCCACTGTCAGCGTCAGTACCACGCCACCTATTAGAGTTAAGAGCAGAGAGCCCGTGAGATGGCTCCCGTGGGCAAAGGTGCTTGCCAAGTATTTACAACTATAAAATGCTCAAGTTGGGATTTGAACTCATTTTGTCTGGCCTCAAGGCCTGAAATCTTTGATAACTACCCCATACCAAATATTTGACAGGGTTAAGTTAGGTCAGCAATGCATAGAACCAGAGATCAAGACCGGGACACCCAGATAGGCCTATCAAGAAAGGCAAATTGAGAAAAAGATCCAGATCGGTGCAAGTAGTGCCTTGGGGGCGAAACAAGTAATAGGAAGTTGAGTTTGGAAAGAGGGTCAGATGCCAGACCTTGCAATGACAAACCAGGTCAAGGAAATATGATTAGGATAATGCAGAAGAGGACAAATCAGGATGCACTCACTGGACTGCCTCATAAGGGAAGGGTTAGGGACCAGGCAAGACAGCAACGGCACAAATCTCAATGCAGAGCAGGAGCTGGGATGACTGCTGCCCTCATCACAGCCAGATGAGCAAGACAATTAGCCCCGCAGTCTGGCCTTCAGAAAATCCTGATTATGAATTCAGTAACCTTAACTGTTGTGGTCAGAGTTGTATCCACCAGAAAACATCTACTAAGGTATTCAAGTCCCATGAAATATATTGTGTTTTGTTTTTGTATTGTTTTAAATAAGAGGATTCTAACTGAATACAAGTTCATTAAGCTGTGTAAAGTTTGGGGCTGACTAATTTGGGCATGTAATGTTTTTATTCAATAGTGAGTTTTCTTTTTAAATAATCAAGTTTATTTTAAAAGACAAGTAAAATAATGTCATAAATGGAAAGGAGGAAGTGGGAAGGAAGAAAGTGGAAGGAAAGAAGGATGTGAGAGAGAGAAAAATGGGAGGGAAGGAATCTCTTCATTTCAGGAAAAGGAGGATGGTTCAGTGGGTAACATGTTTGCTATGCAATCGTGAGGACTGGAGTTTGATCTGTAGCATGCAAAAAGCAACATATGGTTATAGCACCAGTGCCAGAGGCTAGTGGCAGGCAGATCCTGAGGCAGGTTTGCCAAACAGCAAGCTTTAGGTTCAGTAGAAGACCCTGACTCAAGGAAACGACACTCATGAAAACTCAACTAAATGGCTAGCTAAAAGAGACCTGGAAAAGCGGTCATGAACTTGTGAAGTGAGGGGAGAGAGAAGTGCTGGGAAAGGACGGAGGAAGGGAGGAGGGATGCAATTACATTTTCTTTTATTAAAGTTACAAATAAAAAAAATGTTAAAGGGAGAAAAAGAGATAGAGTCCTTATCTCAAAAACAAGGTGAAGTGGTCACAAAACGACATTCCAGTGTTAACCTCTGGCCTCTATTTGTGCCCACACAGTCAAGTGCATCCACACAAGTATGTGAGCACAGATATATGCAATGTCTAGGCCAAACACTGGACAGTCCTTGTATGAGGTCATACCCTTTGAAAAAAAAAAATGATGGTGTACATTAGCATAAAACTCAATTTAAAAAAGCAACTTTTTTTTTCCAGCTTTATTTGCGTGCTGAACCCCACAAGGTTCTTTCTTGGAAAGTATAGTTTGGGAGGAATACAATTACCAGGGAGGGAGAACCATGTTACGTTTTAGAGAAGGATGAAGAGAATTACAGAAGATGTGGTCAGCCTATGAACGAGAAGCTTGAAGAAATGTCAAAAGTTAGTGGAATTGTAGTCAAGAAAAGTCAACAATTCAGTTTGAAAGAATTAGATCTGGATCACAAACCTGGAAAACCTGAACGTGAGAAAGACATTTTCTGAAAAAGGACTCATATCTCAACGAACTAGGATGGAACAACCTAGACTACTAACTTATGCCTGCACCAAAATAAAAGGTTGGGGAGGGTCGAGTGGAAGGAGATGGTGATGTGGTTTGTGTTTTCAGTGGTAGTAAGGTGGCAGGGCTTTGAAACCCATTTCAAACAGGTCAAATATGTCTTAATGTAAGCCCTATCATTAATGTTACTAGAGCCAAGGACCTGGCCCTCTCCTCATCCCATTTCTAGCAGAAGGAGAAACTGAATTTTAAAGGAGTACTTGGCATACTCAACATTGTACTGAGAGAAAGCATCATAGTTAGGACTCCACACCAGATGGAGTTTCCTCCAGAAGCATAGGTCCTGACCTCTTGATTTCAAGTCCTCCTTCAAGGAAGCCAGTCACTTACCCAACCCCCGTGGTGACTCCTGGCATGTACGGGTTCTCTATTGTGTTCCCCCAAAATATACCTCCTTTCCCTAGCTTCCTGCACAGGGAAGTGTTTACCAAACAGAGAGCAGAAGAACATTTGTGCTGTTGCTTTTCTTTTTAATCCACAAAATTCCATCTTTAAGCCACATTCCCTTTTA
Source organism: Mus minutoides (assembly GCA_902729485.2). Lineage (NCBI taxonomy): Eukaryota > Metazoa > Chordata > Mammalia > Rodentia > Muridae > Mus > Mus minutoides. Next base: position 1,298,385 of record LR749679.1, on the reverse strand, counting down.
TTCCAAATATTAGCAATTATTATAGGTCTTTCCTTTCAGGCTAACATATCCACTCTGCTAAGTATAATACTGGCCATTGTATGGTGCCATTCAGACATTCAGCGGCATCTCTTGAAAAGTGTCTTAAATGCATTCTACTCGTTGAAAGGCCTGCTTCAAGCACCTCTGTGCACTCAATTTCCATACGTATTCTTTTGCTTAGGTTTGTTTTTTGATAACAGGCTCTCACGATGTACCTCAGGCTGACCTCAAATCCAGACAATCCTTCTGTCTCTGTCTCTACAGACCGTGGGGCTCAATTTCTTTTCCCGGCCTCCTTACTCCACAATAAGATATGAGAGAACACTCCAGACACACAAGATCTTAGGATGTTTGTGGTTTGTTCACGTTCCCTAAATTCCCCCATTTCGCCCCATGGAAACCCCATGAACGCAGGCCCAGTGAGCATCCTGGAGAAACAGTCTATCTCCATCCCTGGAGCTAAAGCCGAAAAGCCAGCAGCTGTAGCAACTGTCTCCAGTAACAAAAGGCCAGTGACTCTGGCTGTGGACGCGAAGGTGCTGACAAAGCCCCTGTGAACCTTGGCTTTGACTTGTAAACAAGGGCTTTGAAGGAGCAAAGTTGTAAGTTTGTCTCCACTAAAGCAAACTTCCCGAGCTGTTTGCTTTGGGCGGTTTGCCGATGTACACGCAGCAGGAAATGGATTTCCTGTCTGCCCTTCTAGCCACTGTCGGCTGTGCTTGGCTCCGCTGCCGCTGAAACTGGAGAGCGGGCTTGGAGAGGCATCCCTGTCAGAAACACGGGAGCCTCAGCTTGCTACTCCAGTTGCTCTTTTCTAACCCGTTCTTCCCAGCCTAGTCAGGCAGTGACTTTCCAACATGCTGGTTAGGGGTTCCATGGGCCACCACTCGCAACGGGAAAGCTAAGAAAAAAACCTAGGGCGTGACCGACCTCTTAGTGAGTGCTCTCACATCCTGCCAGGCAGGGCACCGGGACAACAAAGTGATTGCATCCTAGGACTGGTGAGAGAGAAACTTTTTGAGTCACTTTGTGCAAAGTCTAACCTGAAGCCCTCCTGGCCAAAGATGGAGCTCTCCCGGGTGCTGAAATTTGAAATTTGCGAGGTCAGTTAATTTCTCTTAGCCTTGAGTTTCTTGAGCCATGAATCTCTCCCTGTTTAAATTACCGTTTTTCTTTGTTTGACAAAAACTTCAAATATGATTAGCAAGGCATTTCTCTTTGTTTCTGAAACAAAGCAGCGGAGGGGCTGTGTGGGTAGCGACTCTACACAGCCACAAAGAAGGCGATTGCCCCGATACTCACAGCAACTGTTCAGGCTAGCACTACTACACCGTCCAGTGTTGCCAGAAATGCAAGAAATCTGGGTCTTTAATGAGAACCGTTTGCATTTAAGTGTTGACAGCTAATTTGAAAAGCCTGCACGGGCCAATACAGCATGATAAACCACATATGCCCAAGGCAAGAATCCTAAAACTGTCTACGTTTACAATGCAGGAAGCTCTGCTTCATCACACCTTGGGAAGAGGGAGCTGATTAGCTTTGAGTTAAGAGCTGAAGAACCCAGAGGGAGGCCAGGACATTAGGAACCCAGCAGGAGTCAGCCCATCTGTGAAAGGGACACTTCAGAGTTTCTATGATCATAGGGTTAAGAAAGGTCACACAGCATCATTCGCACGGAAAGCTTGCTGGATTGTAGCTACTTAAAGGTGCGGAGACAGATAAAACACAAGGACGTTCTGGGGACAACAGGATCTGAGAGGTACTGGAGGGCTTGGTTGAGGATAAGTTTTACATTAGCTATGTGACAGTTCCAATTAAATGCAAAATCAACAGAACATCTTCTGCAGGGTCGTAGTGATGGAGAACGCTCACCTAAGCTTGTTCACACACTAATCCCTCAAAACAGCAACAAAGGAGGATAAATCAATTGTCTTTGCTACCTTTATCAGCATAAACAAAGAGATAAAAATACAATGTAAAATTTTAACTATCTTTGCCCATCCTACCTGCAAATGTGAAATTCCCCTGTGCTTCAATAAAGGAAAAATACATCCAATGAAGTCTAACAAATGTGCCATCTGTTCAGAAAGTGGTAGACAGGCATTTTTTTACACGTGACACTATTGCCCTCTTGTGGTCAAAGAAAATAGTACATCTGTTTTCCGATTTTTTTTTTTTTTTTTTTTTTTTGGTTTTTCGGGACAGGGTGTCTCTGTATAGCTCTGACTGTCCTGGAACTCACTCTGTAGACCAGGCTGGCTTCGAACTCAGAAATCCGCCTGCCTCTGCCTCCAAAGTGCTGAGATTAAAGGCATGTACCACCACTGCCCGGCTTCCAATGACGTTTTAAAGGTTATACCTAAAAATGCACTTCTCACAAATATAAATCATTTATAAATAGAGCAATATGTATAAAAACTTCCATTTTAAATAGTATTAATATTATTTATAATAAAATATCCAAATTAGACCTTGAGCTCTGAGCTTAGTTTTCTTATGAAGGGAAAGGAAATCAAGAGGAAAATAAAATGTCATTAGAAACAGTTGGATAGCTAGGAGGCGCAGCTCATGAAGCTAATGATGGTGTCAGTCACTCCTCTACCATAGTGCCCTTACCTGGCTTCCTGCCTCCCTGCCTCCCTGCTGACTCCTGAAAGGGGACACCGGAAGCTTTCTTTCACTTCCCACCTTCCTTTACTCACTCTCTACTATTTGCTTATATAGCCACTTTTGGCTACATCATTTAAGCTCAGCATGACATGATAATACCACAAAGGTGTTCCTGGATAGGCATCCTCCAAGTGACTAACAGGAACTCACAGCCTGGACAGAGAATGATAAGACTTTCTCTAGAAAAGTGAGCCAGTGTGTAAGGCTATGCCAGTACCTGGCAAACACAGAAGTGGATGCTCACAGTCATCCATTAGATGGAACACAGAGCCCCCAATGGAGGAGCTAACGAAAGTATCCAAGGAGCTGAAGGGGTCTACAACCCTTTAGGTGGAACAACAATATGAACTAACCAGTACCCCCAGAGCTTGTGTCTCTAGCTGCATATGTAGCAGAAGATGGCCTAGTTGGCCATCATTGGGAAGAGAGGTCCCTTGTCATGCAAACTTTATATGCCCCAGTACAGGGGAACGCCAGGGCCAAGATGTGGGAGTGGGTGGGTAGGGGAGCAGGGCGGGGCATGGGGGAGGGTATAGGGAACTTTCGGGATAGCATTTGAAATGTAAATAAAGAAAATATCTAATAAAAATTGGAAAAAAAAAAAAAAAGAAAAGTGAGCCAGTCAGAATTCAATATCCAAAACTACATAAACCACCCCTCCCCGACTCTAAAGTGAGTTGGTCAGTTAAAAAAGAACAATAAATGTCTGTGTTTTAAAATGTACACATATAAATATATTATTAGCTCGTTCTTGAGCCAGGTGTGGTGGCGCACACCTTTATCCCAGCACTCGGGAAGCAGAAGCAGGTGGATTTCTGAGTTTGAGGCCAGCCTGGTCTACAGAGTGAGTTCCAGGACAGCCAGGGCTATACAGAGAAATCCTGTCTCGAAAAACAACAACAACAACAACAACAAGAAAAAAAACATATAAATATATTATTAAATATTTAGGACATAGATATCACCACAGTCTCTTTGGAAGATTTCTATCAACCTAAAAAACATTGGGAAGAGAGGCCCCTCGGTATTGCAAACTTTATATGCCCCAATACAGGGGAACGCCAGGACCAAGAAGTGGGAGTGGGTGGGTAGGGGAGCAGTTCTTCAAGACAGCGTCTGCCTTTCTGAATCAGTCCCTTCACTTTCTACTGGAAAGATGTTGGGCTTCACCTCAAGAACAGTGTGCATCAAAAGTCAACACAGCACCTGTTCTCAGTGTCTCACAGATATCCATTCTACCCACGTAAATTCACACTCAACAAGGTGGTATGTTCTAGTAAAGAGAAGAAAGCTCGGCATGGTGGTATCTGCCTGTAATCTTAGCACTCAAATGGCATAGGCAGAATAGTGAATGTTAGGCCAGCAAAGACCATAAAGGAAGACACTATCTAAAAAGGGGTGCAGGAAGCTGGAACAATGTCTAGGCAGTTAACAGTCGTGCATTTCCAAGGTCTCGAGTTTGGATACCAGCAAGCTGGGAATCCTAGACCTGCCTATCACCCTCAAAGCCAGAAGAATTGCTAGCCCTTGCAGGCTTGTGGCATAGCTAAGAAATGTGGATGCCCAAGTTAAGAGACTCTGCTTCAAAGAAGAAGACAGAGAGCAGTAGGAGGATAAATCCAGCACCATAATCTGGCCTTCACACTTTTCTGTGTTCATGCCCACATGCACACATGCACACATGCACACAGTGTACACATGCACACATGCACACATGCACACAGTGTACACATGCACACATACACACATGCACACATGCACACAGCGTACACATGCATGCACAAATAAATAAATGGATAAATCATTTTTGACATTCAAAGAGAGAGAAAAGAATCTTGGTATTAATCTGAGACAGTTTAATAACATTTATATTTGCCTGTTATGAAGACACTTAGCATCTTAAAAGAATAGACTTTCTGGTCAAAATAATGACATCATTTCTCCTGAAAGCAAGGCACAATCTTATCAAATTTCCAGTTGCCTTGTTGAAGAAACTGAGATGCTTTCCCAGAATTCATATGAAATGCTCAGCTCTTCCAAACAGCAAAAATAATTTTGAAAAGAGTAAAGTTGTAAGGTAATACATGTATTTTCTAATTTAAAAAATGTACTACAAGGCCTCATCAATGAAGACCATACACTTAATCACAGGGATAAGAGTATAGACCAGTGGTATAGAATTAAGAGTCTAGAAGTTGATTAATTTTAAATATGTTCACTAAGATGATTTCATACGGAAAAAAATGTAACAAATAATGTTAAGATAAGCAGATATCCATATGCAAAAATTAACTCAATCTGAATCAAAGAACCAAGTAAAAAACTAAAGCTATAAAATACTTAGAAGAAAACAGGTAAGTCACCTTGCACTAAGCAATGGATGAGGAGATGTGAAATCATAAAAATACAAACATGAGGGGCTGGAGAGATGGCTCAGCAGTTAAGAGCGCTGACTCCTCTTCCAGAGGTCCTGAATTCAATTCCCAGCAACCACATGGTGGCTCACAACCATCTGTAATGGGATCCGATGCCCTCTTCTGGTGTGTCTGAAGACAGCTACAATGTACTCATATACATAAAATAAACAAATCTTTAAAAAAAAATACAAACATGAAGTGTGTGTGTGTGTGTGTGTGTGTGTATGTATGTGTGTGTGTATGTTTGTGTGTGTATGTGTGTGTGTATGTGTTTGTGTGTGTGTGTGTATGTTTGTGTGTGTATGTTTGTGTGTGTATGTGTGTGTGTGTATGTGTGTGTGTGTGTTTGTGTGTGTGTGTTTGTGTGTTTATGTGTATGTTTGTGTGTGTGTGTATGTTTGTGTGTGTATGTGTGTGTGTATGTGTGTGTGTGTTTGTGTGTGTATGTTTGTGTGTATGTGTGTGTGTGTGTATATGTTTGTGTGTGTATGTGTGTGTATGTTTGTGTGTGTGTGTGTATGTTTGTGTGTGTATGTGTGTGTGTGTATGTGTGTGTGTGTATCATGAAACTCAGTAGTAAATCAGTTGCTGCCTAACATGCATGAAGCCCTAGACTCTACAGTCCAAGAGAGAGAGAGACAGAGACAGAGAGAGAAAGAAAGAGAGAGCAAGCAACAAAAGATAAACAAGATAGGACTAGAGAAGTAGCTCATCGGTTAATAGCACTGGCTATTTTTCCAGACGTTATGAGTTCAATTCCCAGCACCCACATGGCAGCTCACAAACTCTATAACTTAGACACATGGGATCTGATGCCCTCCTCTAGTATGCAGACATACATGAAGACAAAATACTTATACACATAAACAAATAGATGTTTTTAAATGCAATCTAGATAAATTAAACTTCATAAAAAGTATTTAAAATTCCTTTGCCCTCATTGGATGCCTGAAGACAGGATGGGTATCAGCAGCACAGGGGAGTCCCCCTTGAAAACTCAGCCATGGTTTGCGCTCTTGGAATATCTACTCAGATGTAATGATCTGATCCAGCGGCACAGCTGGATGCATGCTCACGGTGTTCCTGTCACTTCTTGAAAGACAACAGGCTTCATTAAGTTGTACTAAGAGACTTTTCCTGACTAGATTATGTAAGAACATCTACCCAAGAGGAAGATAGCACTAGCTTTTGTACCTAGATATTTTAAAGTGCAAGATCTTTAAAAAATTATACAAAACTTTGCATTTTCACTTATCAAAAGGTTAAAAAAAGACTATAGAATAAAAGACTATAGTTAAATTCAGCGTATCTGATAAGGAGCTAATATACATAATAAATAAAGAACTCTTAAAACAGCAGAAAGACAAGCCATCAATTCTAAAAGTGATCATAAGACTGATAGACATTTCTCAAAATATTTATACAAATGATCAACAAGAATATAAATGATGTCATTGCTATTATCAATATACCATTCCATTTAATATGAATAATCATATCTGTTTACTTCATTTCTATAGAATGGTTATAACGAGAAATACAGAGTTAAGGATTCTGTAATTTGTGTCAAGGATTTACAGAATTAGAACCTTCATGCAGGGCTGAGAGAAATGTAAAACAGAACTGGCAACAATGGGTAACAATTTAGCAAATTCTTAAATATTGGACACAAACTTGGCACATGACCCATGTAGTTTTACTGCATGGTAAACATCAAATAGAACTGAAAATATATGGCCATACAAAAATCATACGTGAATGTTCATAGCAACTTTTAAATAGAAATAGCCCAAATGTCCATGAATTAATGAATAAACAGCATGTCCTATGTTCCTACAGTTGGCTATTAGTCAATCCATAAGACATAATGAAGTATTAAGATATGCCATAATGTGGATGAACATGGATGAAATTTTGTAATGTAATAGAAACTAAACAAAGAAGATCTCAGTTGTATAAAAAGTTTCCAAAGAGAGAGAAATTCATGGAGAAGGCAGGTTAAGAACAGGAGCTATGGCAGTTGAGAGAATTAAAGGTAAGAGCTAAAGGATGTCTTCTGGATCTGAGGAATATAATCTGGTTAGATTGTAAGGCTCGTTTGCATGAGTCAGCAAGGCTACTACAAGGCGCACGAAAAGGGAACGCTCACACAGACATAGGACAAGGCATAGGCATAGGCATAGACAAAGCATAGGACAAGGCAGACTTGGCTCCAGGATTCATCTGAAACAAGACAGATGCACATGAAGTAAATGTATAGCCCTCGCGTTGACCTTCCAGCCACGAGCCTACAACCAAAGTCTGCTCGGCAGTGCTCCTAATGGGAGTTCATACCTCCCTGACAGAAGACTGAAAGGCAGGAAGCATATTCTGCCTCCCATCTTTTTCTATCTCCTACTTGCTTGCTGCTCTTTGGAGCTTCAAGGTAACAATAGCCCTAGGCCCCAGGTCTGCACCTGACTTTACCCTCAGCCTCTAGCTCTTTAGCACCCGTCAGCCATTCCTGGGGCACTTCTTTGGAAAGGACAATAAAACCAAACAGTAATGTCCCCACCCTGAGAGGCCTGCCCCCTTCTGAGGCACTGATGCACTCTATCCACATCTTTTGCTTCTCACTCTGATGGGAGAGAGCTGCTTCCCACAGTGAGTGTCCCTGTGACATCTCAGCAGCCAGCCCTTCTTCCCCTGCACCTAACCTTGTCATCGTCTAACTCACTGCCATGCTAAATTCCCTGGATTGAAATATTTTGTTTCTTTTTTCCTTAATTGCATTCTAATAAACCCCATCACGTGTATTAATAGTCTTTTAACATTCTATATTTCATATGGCAAATCGCCTACTATTTTTTCTTAATACAATGGCATCCTATGTCATAACATAACCTGCTTTATATTATGGACATCTTTATCAGTATACTTCCACGTTATGTTGGATACAGCCAATATATCCATTTTATGGTAATTGGATCCATTCCATCTTCTTGCATAATTGTGTTCATTGCACTAAATTTGTCTAAAGTATACTTGTTTTCTGAGGAACTTTAATTATCTGGATTCTAATTGAAGTTATTTATTTATTGTGTGCATATTCTCTAAAAACATTATATTGGATGTTTGAGGAATGCAATAGTCAGACTTGCACTGAGAGAGCTTGAATTTAGTAGGAAGATGGAAGAAAGCAAGGCTGTAACTTGATTTCCCTAAACGTGTACAGTTCAAGGTCACTTTCCTGACAATTCCAGCTCTCAAGGTCTGGTATTTTTAGGTCAGTGTCACAGTAAACACAGACGTCCCATTCCCTAATCTTACGCAATGCTTTATCCTGCTCTTACCTGCACCATAAAAACAGGGATTCTAATTATGGTTCAATAATGATTTTGAGATTGGAAGAAATCCTGAGAGCACATCTGAATTTAATTGTTTCCAAGTTGGCTGGTCATGGTTCTAAGGAGATAAAAGATTTAACAAACTAGAAAACAAATAGTGATAAACTTGCACCCACTACTACACTAGCATTTAGAGAATTATCTGAACCACATTCAACTTTGACTATATTGCAACATCAACAGACCTCCACTGGGGCTCCAAAAGACATTTTCTTAGACATCCTAACAAGGTCATTTTTCTTGGTGAACATTTTACTCATGGGTGAGATACCAATCCTACATTTCATTTACAAATGGGAGAAGCCCAGAGGCCCAGAACAATTTATTAAGGACGTTTTCTTTAAATAAGTTCTCTTCATAAGCCCATAATATATTCAAAAGGGGGGAAAGGGGAAGTTGGGAATTAAATAAACTCATTGGTCATCACTGAAGAGCACCAACTCATTACTCTGAAATTTGATAATGAAAAAGAAGGGGAGGAAGGTCGGTGTGTATTATGACTTTCTAAGTAAATAAATCTCAGTGCAAGGCAAATAGCCTTAGTGAAAAAAAAAAAGAGCTTCTTCTGTTCAAAGAATTTCCAGCTGGCAATGGCAGAAAAATAAATATAATTCAGCAATCATCAACCCTTAGCCTTCAACGAGATAACCCATGCAGAACATGGTCTTTTAATTTCCTGGTACAGACAGTACAAATTACCTCAAACTTAGATTGCTTAAAATACCAGAAGTCAAATTTCTGACAGGCCTGGAAGGAAGTGCCCCAAGGTCAAAGTGACCATAAGTCTATCTATGTTCCTTCTGCAACTCTCAATTTAATCCTTTGCATCTTTCTCCCTTCTGGCTGAGCTATCCATCCACGGTATTTCTGCTGTATCATTCCAACATTTATGTCTAGCTTCACATGACATTTTCTGGTATGAAGGCACAGTCATACTACATATAGATCCACCTTACTGACCTCACTTGAACTCCATTATATGAGTTAAGACTTTACTTCCACCAACAGAGTGAACTAACCTGGACCCTTGGAACTCCCAGAAACAGAAGCACCAACCTAAAAGCATCCATGGGACCTAGGCCATGGAGCAATTATGTAACAAATGTGCAGCTTGGTCTTCATGTGGGTTCTCTAACAACTGGAGTGGCAGCTGTCGCTGACTCTGTTGCCTGCCTGTGGATCCTGTTTCCCTAACTGAGCTGACTTGTCGAGCTTCAGTGGGAGAGGGTTTGCCTAGTCTGCCAGGTGTTAGGTAGGTTGGTACTCAGGGGGGACCTCCCCGTTCTAAGAGGAGAAGAGGAGGGGGAAGCAGAGGGGCTATGATTGGGATGTAACGTGTATAAATGAGTAAATTAGGGGCAGGAGAGATGGCTCAGCAGTTCAGAGCACTGCTGCTTTATTGACAGGTCCTGAATTCAATTCCCAGCAACCAGATGGTGGTTCACAGCCATCTCTAATGGGATCTGATGCCTTCTTCTGGGTATCAAAAAACAGCTATTATGTACTCATATAAATGAAATAAATCTTTTAAAAAATAAGTAAGTTAATGGAAAAATCTAAATAAACATTCAGGCTGCTGTCTTTACTTTCAAAAAACTCCCTTTTATGGAAAGCCACAGCTCAGAAACAGTCTTAATTCCTCTATGTTGACTATTTGAATATATAACTTCATTTGGAACCATGAGGAGCATAAGCCTGAAACTATTCATTTTCTGATCAGCTACTATGTAGCAGATACCAGCAACAGTCAATAATCCCTACTTTCTCAGACAATTCTGAAATATTCATGTGAAACTAGTACCTCTCACACTTCCATTTCACAAGTGAAGTATAGATTATTGATTGATGTTGGTACCACAGTAGAGTCAGAAGGTCACCAAGATCCTAAGCCTTCATTTCCCAAATAAGCAGAGGGGTTCAGCTTTCTTGAAAAAGACTAACACCCAGCTGGCTTACTCCAGTTATTTTATCCAAACATTATAGGAGCTGGAAAAGGTTCCAGCAACCAAAGTTATCTTGCCCTTGCTGCCCACGAGAGCAGACAACTCACACAGATCTCAGTTCATTTTGACCATGGCTAGCCATATTCAAAAGTAAGAACTCCAGGTTTGCCAAAGGTATCTTAGGACCAAGGTCTGTGCAGTTGCAAGTTCTCACGTAGCACCAAGTGCAGATTATTTAGAGAAACATTTCTTCAAGGTTCAAACAGTCTCAAAACAATTTCTCAGCCTCTACTGATTAACCCAAACATAGCAAGGACTTTACTGAAACATTCCATTCAAAGCCAGACACAAAGGCTTTACTATACATTTCACTTAAAGCCAGACATAAAGGCTTTACTATCCATATTCACCATATTAGAGAGATGAAGAGAGTGGCTAGGATCCCCATGACAGTGTGGACAAAACTATAACTGGAATGTAAATCTATTCACCTTTCAAACTTGTAAAGATCCTGCTGAAATACAGATGGACTGTGGGGTAGAGGAAATTCTTAACATGGAAAAAAAAATTGTATCAGCCAGAAATTCAGACAGAACACAGATCTACACTCTTTCTCATAAATAAAGAGATTTAAAATAAAAATTAAAATGGAATTGAGGGACCTGGAAAACAAATTAATTAATAATTGAGGTCTAGGATATAGCTCAGTCAGTCAGTAGAGCGCTTGCATAGCACACATGAAGCCCAAGGTTCGATCCTCAACACTGCTTGAAGCAGATATAGAGGCAAAGAAAACAAAATGGAACAAGAACTCAGCAGCTAGGGCGTGAAGATAGAAAGATCAGAGATTCAAAGTCAGGCTTCATAAGGAGCGTGAGGCCAATACAGACTACATAAAAACCCTGTCAAAACTCAGAACAAAAACAAAGCAAACAAACAAACAAACAAAAAACTCAGGCACTGAAGAGATGGCTCAATGGTTAAAAGCAGTTATTGCTTGTACAAAAGACCTGGGTCTGATTCCCAGTGCCCAGATGGTGGTTCACAATTGTCTAGTTGCAGGGGATTCAGTGCCCTCTTCTGGCTTTCATGGACAACAAGCATGTATGGGGTGCACAAATGTACATGCAGAAAAAAATTTATGCATAAAAAATGCAAAATGAATCAATTTAATTTAAAAATTAAAAATAAACAAAACAATCCAGTCATAGATTTCGAGAAAGCAAAATCCTAAAGATGTAGTAGAAATATCCAAGAAGCAATTAGTAATGTATCAGAGCCCAAACTTATGTAGTCTGTAGCATGAAGACTTACGTAGTGTGGAGTAAGAAAGAAACAAAAATGAAATTGGCAGAAGTTGTTTCATACATAGTCATAGAGTAATAGTCTATGTTTCATACATAGTCACTCAGCCCTGCCCCCCTCCACACAGAGGGCCATTGAGAGCAACGTGGGAACAATAAGCAGGAATCTTCTATTAAAAGCAGAACTCAGATTCTTAGTCCCTGAATTATATCCTCTGGGAAGAGTGTAACCAAAGACTTCTCTAGGGACTCTGTCTAGCCAAAGGCAAAGTCTCATAGTATTAATATTTGAATAGACCAATGAGGCAACTGGTGTCACCTTGGGTGACCCTCACAAGTTGACAGTCTATGTTGTTTATGAGTTTTAAGGCATTCTGCGATGTGTTCTTAAAAATTGAAACTACTTGGGGCTGGAGAGCTGTCTCATCACTTATTGATCTTACAGAGAACCCAAATCTGGATCCGAGCATCTATCCGAAGGCTCACAAATACCTCTAACTGCAATTCCATAGTATCTGCTGCCCTGGCTGGATTTCACGGGCTCTTCCCTGCATCTGGTGCGTATATACACATGCAGGCTCTCACACACATATCAATAAATCTCTTTTTTTTCCCTTGGTTTTTCGAGACAGGGTTTCTCTGTGTAGCCCTGGCTGTCCTGAAACTCACTCTGTAGACCAGGCTGGCCTCGAACTCAGAAATCCACCTGCCTCTACCTCCCAAGTGCTGGGATTAAAGGCGTGCGCCACCATGCCCGGCTCTTCTCTTTTTTATTGAGAAGGCTTGACAAGATATGATAGATTTCTGTACCTGGCACTCAAGAAGTAGAGGGAGGTGTGTTCATGGAATTCCTCAGCTGTGTAAGGATTGTTAAGTCAGTCTGAGCTTAGAGACAATGTGTCAAAAATGTTTGAAGAAAAGGATACTATGAGAAGGTAAAAATTAAAAGACTTATTTATATGTTTCCAACTCTATGATACTCTAGAAAAGGCAAAACCGTGAAGCAAATAAATACATGGTCTCTAGAGCTTGGTATGGAGTGGGAAATAAATGGGGCACAGAGGACTTTGTGTGATACCAAGCCAGTGGGTATACATCACTGTACGTTTGTCAAAAGTGCCAATTGAACCCTATTGTCCACTATGGACCTTCAGTGGCAGTGATAGGTTCATGAGTTGTGATGATAAGCATCAGAAGTGTACAGGAAGGTAAGGGGATTCAGGTAATCTCTGTAGTCTATGCTCAATTGCAATTCAGACTGAAAACTGTCCTAAAGAAACAAACAATATCTAGTTTTTCAAACGAGCAATTAATAATGACCAGACAAATAAGGACATTTTTTATCAGGAAGAAAAAAAAAAGTAAAAGAGCAAACAAACAAAATGTGCTCCCATACCCACAGACTCGCTGCACATCAGGATGAAAGAGTAAAGGAGATCAGAAGTTTCCTGTTGAGTGTTTTCAGTCCTATCTCTAGCAAGCTGAGAACTTATCGTCCATGAAAGGAAGTCACTATTATTTTTGTTTAAAATGCACAATGGAGCTAGTTTTAAAATGTGGTGCCAGAAATAAATATCTAAACAGCTAAACTTGAAGATAAAGTTCACAGAGAGGTAGAGGTGGAAATGACCTTCAGTACTTATATATGACATTCCAAAGGGTTAAGATTAAGAAAACATTTTAAAATAAACAAAGAGGGGGCAGAGACATGTAAAACAAAATGCATATAGTAAAATAAGAAGGTGTTCCCAAACACAAACGAAACTTTTTTTGTTATCCAGCAGTGGGGTAAACAGGAAGCCAAGAAACTAGAAGTGGGCCACTAAGCCTGGGCACCTAAGAGAAGGAATGTAAAGCTCAGATAAAATGAAAATGGAGAAAGGGCTTAGTAGATGCATGTGGCAGGATTCAAATGTGGAAGGGGAGAGGAATGGGGAAGTCAGGTGTTGTTAGAAGGCTTAACTGCAATAAAGTGTGTTATGTATGACAAAGCTATTTGGAAACCTGTAATCTTCCAACCCAAGAGAAAAAAAAAATCAATCAGATAGGACAGGAGAACACAGGTGAGTTTGGGTTTGTTCTTGTGGTGGTTGTCGTTTTGTTTTTTGCCTCTGCAACTGTATGGTGCTGGAAATAAAGCTTGTCATGAAAGAGAGAAAAGAAAGAGAGAAATAAAGAAGAAAGGAAGGAAGGAAGAGAGAGGGGAAGAGAAGAGAAGAGGAGAGGAAAGGAGGGGAGGAGAGGGGAGGGGAGGGGGTAGGGGAGGGGAGGGGGTAGGGGAAAAATCGAAAAGAAATGGATATAAAGTTCGTTCATTTCTGAAAGCACCCACTCTGTAGAAGATGAAATTGCAAATGCTGCCAAATTCCAACAGTTTCCTCAGGATAGAATGAAAGTGTAGAGGCGAGCTGGGAATCTTAGTAGCGGAGCTGTGACTATCAAAATGACCAAGAGCAAGATCAGTGTAATTTTTAAGGTGTCTTTTTCCAAAGAGTATGGAAATATACCTCCCCCAAAACAGTATCTGAAGACTAAGATACATGATGTGCAGAGGCTAACAGCAATGAGATACATGATCAGTTATGTGCAGAGGCTAACAGCAATGAGATACATGATCAGTTATGTGCAGCGGCGAACAGCAATGAGACTTATGAACTACATTACTTTCACATTCACAAGGATGATGAAGTGAATTAAACTCATGATCTAGATTTTTTCTATGAATTTATAAATAAGATTTATTAACAAAAATGAAAGAATATAGGTTACATGAAAGGAGAGATAAGAAATACTTGGGTTAAAGGATTAACTGGGAATGGTGGCTTCAGAATCTGGGTGGAGATAGGGGACACAGAGGGTGATTTGGCCAAAGCTAAGGATACATTAAAAAGCTTTAGGGTACCTCACATGTGTAGATAATGCTGCCCCAGGATATATAGGTTATTAAATGAAAATATCGGTGCTTGGCAGAAATTACCTCCCTACAAGTTATTGGATCAGGAAGATCCCAGATGGACTCAAAACAACACTATTTTACTCCTGATTGACTTCCATAAGTTGATGGTAATATCTAATTGTTTCAGGTAATATGTATAGCTAAGGTAATATCTATTAACTTAGTTGGGATACAGGACAGAAAAATCAACCTTGAACTGAATAGAAAACTCTCCCTGTGGGCTAGCATGCATTGTGCTAGGAAGTTCGATGCAGGCTGCTGGGGAAAAAAAGACTCAGTGGTTTACCCAGGTGCTTGCTAAGTCAGGTAACTAACAAGATACGCTTTACTGGTGCAATGGAAGGGCGGACAGGAACATTATGGAGAAAACCATTTTCTATTTACATAGAAGGCCTGCCCCATAGAAGGGAAGTCATATGTAGCACCATAAAACTACTCAAAGACCCATGATTGCAGAGGCCATAAGCCCAAAGGGCAGAATATAATGTTGTTTTTCTAAATGGTCATATCAACAAATTGTATTATTAATATTTATGTCTATACCCGTATATTTAAACCATTGTCAGAAAAGTCTGCTTTCTCAGCAGGTGATGGTTAATGCACAGAGATTCATAACTGGTCAAAATACCAAGCATAAATAATTGAGTGGATGGGTCATCTCTACCAACCACAAGTATTCAAGGCACAAGAAATTTGTGGAGGAGGGGAGAGGAAAGAATGTAAGAGCCAGTGGATAGAGAGGAGAGCTGTAACCCATTCACAAAAGAACACACATGATATGCACTCACTGATAAGTGAATATTAGCCCAGAAACTTAGAATACCCAAGATAGAATTTGCAAAACACATGAAACTCAAGAAGAAAGAAGACCAAAGTGTGGGTACTTCGTTCCTCCTTAGAATGGGGAACAAAATACCCATGGAAGGAGTTACAAAGACAAAGTTCAGAGCTGAGACAGAAGGAAGGACCATCCAGAGACTGTCCCACCCAGGGATCTATCCCATATACAACCACCAAAGCCAGACACTATTACATATACCACCAAGATTTTGCTGACAGAACCCTGATATAGCTGTCTCTTGTGAGGCTATGCCAGTGCCTGGCAAATACAGAAATGGATGCTAACAGTCATCTATTGGATAGAGCACAGGACCACCAATAAAGGAGCTAGAGAAAGGACCCAAGGAGCTGAAGGAGTCTGCAACCCTATAGGAGGAACAACAATATGAACTAACCAGTAGCCCAGAGCTCATGTCTCTAGTTTCATATGTAGCAGAGGGTGGTCTAGTAGGCCATCAATGGGAGGAGAGGCCCTTAGTCTTGTGAAGATTATATGCCCGAGTACAGGGGAATGTCAGGGCCAGGAAGCAGGAGTGGGTGGGTTGGGGAGCAGGGCAGGGGGAGGGTATAGAGGACGTTTGGGATAGCATTTGAAATGTAAATGAAGAAAATATCTAATAAAAATATATAAAAATTTTAAAACCGAAATTTATATTATGGTTTTGTTACATAATCCAAACTAACCTACAAAAAAGATAGATGCATTACATGCTCCAACAGAGAGCTGAGAATAATATAAGAGCGAGAGACAGAGAGAGAAAGAGAGAGAGAGAGAGAGAGAAAGAGAAAGAGAGAGAAAGAGAGAAGAGAGTTGTGAAATGGCAACTTCTGGACATGCTGTAGTTACCTGAAGCTCACCCTCTTTTGGGCAGTCCAGGGTTGTTAATAACAAAGCAATTAAAGAGAATATAAATCTGAGAGGAGCTGAGGAGAAGGGAATAGGAAGTTGGAGAAGGTAGTAGTAGATGAAAATGTCCAATATATACTGTATAAATGCATAAAGCTTTCAAAGAATGAAAAACAGTTTTTAAAAAAAATCTTCGGGGCTGGTGAGATGGCTCAGTGTGTAAGAGCACCCGACTGCTCTTCCGAAGGTGATAAGTTCAAATCCCAGCAACCACATGGTGGCTCACAACCATCCGTAACGAGATCTGGCTCCTCTTCTGGAGTGTCTGAGGACAGCTACAGTGTACTTACATATAATAAAATAAAATAAATCTTTAAAAAAAAAATCTTCAAGATGAAAAATCCCACTAAATAGAAACTACAATGAGCCAGGCCCAGTGGTGATGTGCGGCGTCCTAGCACTTGGGAGGTGGAGTCAGAAGGATCAATAGTTCAAGAAGAGAAGGACACGCCCTTATCTGTCAAGCCTTCTCTCCAGCCCAGGTTCAAGGCCAGATTGGGCTAAATGTAATATTTTCTCAGATCAAAAGCAAATTTTAAAAGGCAGAAAGATAAACATACAATGAAACCAACATATACATATGCTTGTGTATGTACATTTGTACATTTATATATAGTTAAACACACACATATGCTAAAATTTCTAAAAGAACATAAGCAAGACAGCATAAGGCCTTGCAGAAGTCTCTCAGGAGATTTGCACTTAATCCTTTGCTCAGAATCATACACACACCTTGATTGAAAATTAGCACACAGGAAAGAGATATGTTTATTTAAACACATGTTTTGTGACTACTAAACAAAGACTTTTGGATCCCTCTAATGGTTCTAGTTGTGGAACCCTGCAGGCTGAAGTCTGTCTACCTCACCTTCTAAACTAAGAAAGCATCTACTAGCTCCTGAACGTGGCTGTGTGTTCTGTGTCAGCGTTGATAAGCAGGTCTAAACTTTCACTTTCTGAAAGGTCTTGTGTCTGTCTGTAATCTCCCTTTCTATATGTTGCAAGGATAGAGCCTAGAAAATTTTTTGTACTTGAGACTGTTTCTTCCAAAAAAATCCACACAAAATTACTCAGAACTGAGCCAAGAATTTTTGTGCAACAGAATGATCAAAATAACCATGTTTGGACCTTCCTCACTCCTGTCACAGATAGGCCTGAAAAGATGTTTCTTGGGGATGAGAATATCCTGATACTTCTCACTTTATTCTGATTTTACCCTGCCTGAGAGATGGTTATAGAACAATCAAAATACTTCTTTGTGCCTCTTCCAGCAGTGAGAGACATCAAAGCAGACAGAATCATCACTCATCAAAGTACTGAGAGTAAGTGATGGCTAAGTGTTCATGTCCAAATGGAACATCTATATCCCTGACTCTAAAGCCAAAGTAATGTCTCAGAAGAGGGCGCAGAAAGGCTGTAAGAGCTATAGCATAGGGAGGAGGAGTGCAAAATGCTGCCTTCTGAGTATGACATGACCATTGCAGTCACAAACACACAGCAATTGTTAGCACTTGCACACACTTATAAAAAAGGATGTAAAGACTTAAAAGTAGAAGGGGAACAGGTTGGAGTGATGAAGGAGTCAACAGGCATGGGAGAGGAATAACAGGAGGTAATAGGAGCTGGGAATATGATTATAATGCCTTGCATGCAAGTAAGAGACTGTCACTCACAGAGACTCTGATTACCTGCACAAGACATGACCAAGACCAAAGCAATCAATAATTTTAACATGGATGAAGGGGCTCATGAGGTTCCATCTCTGGCTGCTTGATAACTACTGGGAGGAGTCATGCTTCTTTGGGAGGGTGGCTGCTGGTACATTGCCTCAGTTCATGCAGACAACATTGATTGGGTTCGGGGAGTTATTTTAAAAGAAAAAGAAGAGGTCATGGAGAGGGGCCCTGTTATAGAAGCATCATAGGGTGTGAGAAAGTAGAATTGGTGGTAGATACAATCAAGATATATTTTATATGAGTATTAAATTGTTAAAAGTTTTAAAATAGTTTAAAAATATCCTGTGCCTACATCAGACAAGCCTAGATAGCACTCTTCTCCCCTTTATGCTTGCATAAGTTTGAATCACAGAAAACCATGAGAAAAAAACCCTGCAACATTTATTCATGATGCTTAGAGACATGTGACGGGATCACAAAGATTTCATCTCTAGTAGGAACAAAAAATACTTTCCAATAAAAAGTAAAGATGCTCCAGTGTTCTCTAAATGACCCAAAGCCAGTTACAATTTACTTCTGCAGAAGCCTCAGAGCTTTGCTGATCTAAGAGGAGTCACAGTTCTAGTTAATGCAAGGCTCATCTTCAAAATAACAAAAGAAAGCCCAGCTTCTTCTTAGTCAAGTTTCTCTTCCCCATTTATCTGCAGAGCAGATATTATTGGGGTCTGTCCCTTTCTCTTGCGGACACTAAAGCCAAGAGTCTCCGGCACAATACACACAGTGAAGCAAGCCTGCTCAAGGGTGGGCTTTTGTTGGCCTCTCTTAGTGATTTGCTTGACCCCAGGAGCACATAGTAACTAGCACTATGTTCAACTTGAAAAGAGAAACTAGACTCTGAAAACAGCCTGTAACAATATGAACTCTTCATTGATTTAAAAACAAAGGAAAGAAGAGGTAGCAGAGGAGGGAGGAAAGCAATAGTCATCAAATCAAATCCACAGAAAACAGAATGACGGGCTTCAAGAAGCAGGCACAGTGTTCACTGATGAATTTAAAAGCGTTCGCGCATCAAACTATAACCAGCAAAGTTTCTCTTCGCCTGTTATCTGCAGAGCAGATATTATTGGAGTCTGTCCCTTTCTTTTGAGATACCAAAGCCAAGAGCATTTATGCGGTAGGTCTTTAGTGATTAGACACTAGATAACATGTGCTGGAGTCCAGGAGTCCTTGAGCCCCTCTGGTTAGACTACCTTGTATGACCTCAGCTAGCTGCCTTACACTTTTAATATGACAGTTATCCTTCACATTGAGAGTTGTTAAGTCTAGACCTATGTAAGCGATCCTCATCTTTACTCAATATTATATACTTATTTCTCCCTATCTATTCCCCAAGGGCTTCTGCAGGAAAATGCCATAGAAAATGGTACTTGGAATTCAGTCACCACCTTCATCTTAATGTATACTCCTAAGTTAATGATTGCAAGGCTTGAGATAGCTACATTTTATCTCATGTAGCATGTGAAACAAAGATGACAGTGGCTTAAAGGGCAGGAAATAGGATAGTGTCTATAGTTTGGAATGCTATTTCTCAATTATTACATAAGAACTAGGAAAGGCCATTCAGAAATCTTGTTGGAAATCATGTAAGAACACTATGCCATCAAAGACTTTATCTGTGAGCCATACCATCAATATAGTGGGAAACTGAATGTCCTATGATTGTATGAAAAGTCCTTATGCAACCCCATACCACATACAATGAATATAAACTACTAAAAATTTAAAAATTAAATCAAGCCGGGCGTGGTGGTGCACGCCTTTAATCCCAGCACTTGGGAGGCAGAGGCAGGCGGATTTCTGAGTTCAAGGCCAGCCTGGTCTACAGAGTGAGCTCCAGGACAGCCAGGGCTACACAGAGAAACCCTGTCTCAAAAAAAAAAATAAATAAATCAAAAACTAGGAAGATGGCTCAGTGGGAAAAATGCTTGCAGGTAAGATCTGACTTCAGATCCTAAACACCCATATGAAAAGCTGCGAATGGTGACACATACCTGTGGCCCTAGCACTTAGTGAATGATGCAGACAAATCCCAGGGCCTTGCTGGCCAGCCAGTGTAAACAATCAATGAACTCCGGGTTCAAGGAGAGCTCTTATTTCAAAAAATGAGATGGAAAGAGATAAAGATATTCAACATTCATTTCTGACGTGTAAACATGGATGTATGGATACATACTCCTGCTACAACAGCCCCCAACACACACACACATACACACACACACACACACACACACACACACACACACACACACATTTTGGTGGTGATCCTCTCATTCCCTCTGTATCCTGGAATAACCTTTGACACGCAGGCCAGTCAAGGCAATGACAGTAAACTGAAGTGCTTCCTTGTCCTTGTCCCTCAGGAAAATTAAGTTTTTATATGCACACTGAACAGGTTTCTAAGGTAATTCTTCTACAAATGGCGCACTGCTCACACTCTGAAACAGTACTTTCGAAGTTTATGCAATTACACGAGGCGAGAGTGAGGTCTGAGTTTATGTAACTACATACTGCCAACAGTGAAGTCTGCATTTTACTGCACCTGACTGAACTCAAGGCAGAAGTTTGGCTCCAGCTGGTTTTAAAGAGTGGAAGTGATAAAGCAGTTTATTTCAGCATTTCGGATTTAAATCCCAATTTCTCCTTTTAGGAATGCAACCTCGATCTCCCCTGGGAAGTAGACAGTACTGTTTTACACTTATAGCTTGTGTGGCTCAGTACCTATTTACAGTGTGCTTTATAGGGTCTACACGGTCTCCCCAGCTTGATCATAAACTCCTGAACTAGGTAGAAAGCTTTTAAAAATTAAAGGAACTTGGAGAGAAATTTTTGCTCAGCACACTGTTGGTGTCTTAGTCGGGTTTTCTGTTGCTGCAGAGAAACACCATGAATAAAAAAGCAAGTTGGGGTGGAAAGGGT
Source organism: Mus minutoides (assembly GCA_902729485.2). Classification (NCBI taxonomy): domain Eukaryota; kingdom Metazoa; phylum Chordata; class Mammalia; order Rodentia; family Muridae; genus Mus; species Mus minutoides. Next base: position 1,277,289 of record LR749679.1, on the reverse strand, counting down.
TTATTCTGCTTACGCTGTCATCATTGATGTTCGTCACTGCAGGAAGTCAGGGACACAAACATGGCAAGATCCTGGAAGCAGGATCTGACACAGAGGCCACTGAAGGGAGCTGATTACTGCCTTGCTCCCTATAGTTTAGTCAACCTGCTTTCTTGTAGAACCAAGGACCACCAGCCCAGGAACCAAGGAACTACCACCCACAATTAGCTGGGCCCTATTCCATTGATCACTAATTATGAAAATGCCTTACAGCCAGATTTTATGGAGACATTTCCTCAATTACAGATCCCTCCTTTCAGATAATTCTACTTTGTGTGTCAGGTTGACATAAGACTAGCCAGCACAATTAGTCACAGAAGTGCATCTAAAGTCATGGATGTATGTTTTCTGCTACCTAATCTATCTCTACTCTGGAGAATGAATCCCTAAATTGCCATCCACTTGTAAGAATTGAAATCTACTTTGTGTTTTCTTTTAAGAAAACAAGTGAGGCTGGTCTGCTCCATGATTAAGAGCACTTCTTGCTCTTGCAGAGGACCAGTTTCAATTCTCAACACGCACATGGTGGCTCACAGCCATTCGTAACTCTAACTCCAGAGGATCTAATACTCTCTTCTGGACTCTAAGGGTACCAGGCATGCATATAGTACCCATATGTACATGCTGGCAATGCTTCCAAACACTCGTTCACATAAAATAAGTAAAGTTTTTTAAATATTAAAGCTACTATGTAATCAGCATGTATACTCTCCTTGCTAAAAGAAAAAAGAAACACTAATTGTAAAATATCAGGCATTCATGAAATGGAAACACATTCCTTCACTCATATATTTATATGGAGTAGAGAAAAGCTACCCAACATTAATAAAATAGTTCTCTATGTTTTCTAAGGCGTTTTGTCTCATTCCACCTCGCTGAGTTCTCTAAATGCCCTGAGATGAGGAGAAAGCACTGCTATCCGTTTCATACCTGGAGATCCTAAGCTCAGAGCTGGCCTGGCAAGTCACATCGCTACCAAGAGCAGCCTTTATTTGTCTTCTCTTCCCACCACCAAAGAACATTGCCTTTTTTTTTTTCTTCCTGAAAAGAGATTAATCCTCCTGTTTCCTCACTCAACTTCCCAAAGACTATGGTCAGTGCTCTCTCCCAGAGCTCCTTGCTAGTATGTTTATAGTCTGTATACCCTTTTCTTCACTCACAAATTAACAGCTTGTCCTCGGATTATCCAGATGGATGGGTGCACCTGGTTAATTAAAGATGTAAGATGCATAAATAGATTAAAGAGGGCAGTGGTGGAGAGCTCACTGCTGGCCAGACATAATTAAGAAACGGGGAGTGTGCAGGGTCTGCTGGGGCATCAGCAAGAGAAGGGCCCAGTTGACCAATTTCCTGAAAATGCTTCAATTGCAAAGTTGTGAGATGCATTTGCTACCACTTCCTTGGCAGAACATCGACGTTGCATTGCTGACAGGGTGCGCACTCTGCTCTTTCTCTAGGATGTTCATTTAAAGCAATGTTGCTCAGGATCCATCTATCAGTTGCCTGTCTGAGAAACATCTGGGTGTTTATTAAAAATTCAGATTGCTTAATCTCTTCCAGGACCCTACAGATTTAGTATATTCTAGGACTCTCCTGGTGGTCGTGATGGGGCCATTACTCTGCAGTTATCTAACAGTCTTCCTCTAAAATTGAACTATTGACTCTCTGTCCTTTAATTCGTAGGATTCCTGAGATCAGCTTTAAGAGACTGCACACACCTCCACTTTCTGAAACACCTCTAGTAACATCTTTGACTCTCTTCAATCACATCTCCAAAATTATAAAATCCTGGAGTTTACAACAGAAGTCAGGAGGGTTTGTCTCAAAGGGCTCCTTTTTAGAATGCAAATTCTTTTTTTTCCAACATTTATTAGATAATTTCTTCATTTACATTTCAAGTGTTATCCAGAAGGTTCCCTATACCCTCCCCCCTCCCGGCCCTGCTCCCCTACCCACCAGCTCCCACATCTTGGCCCTGGCGTTCCCTGCCTGGCAAACATGGAGGTGGAAGCTCACAGTCAGCTATTAGATGGAACACAGGGTTCCCAAGAAAGGAGCTAGAGAAAGTACCCAAGGAGCTGAAGGGGTCTTCAACCCTCTAGGTGGAAGAATAACATGAACTAACTAGAATGCAAATTCTTAGCCTCACTCGGGGACTTTAGAGGCCGGTGCTTTTCCCATGAGTCTGACGCACTCTGAAAATCTGGGACCACCGCTCCAGACTCAAGCTGCTTAAACTTCAGTGAGAGTTTGGATTTCGTGAGGAACTTGTAAAAACCTGTAAATTGTAAATTTAGAGCCCTGGGTCATATTGGTACTGCTGACCTGCAGACCAGGCTTTGAGTAGCAAACCCTTGCATCTTTTCTTTTTAACCTAACACCAGGAGCAAAAATTCATACTTAGAAATGAGAGTAGGGAACGTGACTCAATGGCTCATTCACTGTGAAAGCAAGGAGAACTGAATTCAAATCCCCAACATTCAAACGGAAAGCTGAGCATGTGGGTTTATTTATTTATTTATCTATTTATTTATTTATTTATTTTTATTTTACGCTCCAGATTTTATTTTCCTCCCAGTCCACCCTCCGACTGTTCCACATCCAATACCTCCTCCCTGCTGCCCTGTCTCCACAAGGATATCCCCGCCCTAGCAATCTTCTAAACTCCCTGGGGCCTCCAGTCTCTTCAGGGTTAGGTGCATCTTCTCTGACTGAACCCAGACCCGGCAGTCCTCTGCTGTATATGATTTGGGGGTCTCATATCAGCTGGTGTATGCTGCCTGGTTGGTGGTCCAGTGTCTGAGAGATCTCAGGAGTCCAGGTTAATTGAGACTGCTGGTCCTCTTACAGGGTTGCCCTCCTCCCCAGCTTCTTCTGGCTTTTCCCTAATTCAACCACAAGGGTCAGCAGCTTCCGTCTGTCTGTCTGTTGGTTGGGTGCAAATACCCGCATCTGACTTTTTCAGCTGCTTGTTTTTACATGTCTGTAACTACATCATTGGCAGGCAGAAACAGGCAGATCTAAGGAGCTCATTGGCCTGCCCATCTGGTGCAGGTGATAGGCTACAGGGTCAGAGGTGAAGCCTATCTCAAAAAGAAATGTGGGTGTCAATAGAGGAAGACCTCTAACATCCTGCACATGAGCCTCTCCACGTTCTGGCATGAATATGCAAGCCTACACCTGCCCTGAATACACGCACCACAGAAGAACAAAAAGAATTGAGAAAGGGGATGGTATGTAACAAAATTTTTTTTAAAAGAGGTTGTGAGTTTGAGATGGATTAGTGGGGGATACGTGTTGAGCTGGAGACAATGGAGAGGGGATAGAACTAATGTAAATATGGTATTTAGGTATAAAGTTCTAAAAATAATTGTTAAAAGTAAACAGAGCCAGAAGGGAACTCAAGCCTGGTGTGGTGCTCAGTCAACGTGGATGAATTTAGAATCATAGGAAAACACCCTGTTGCATCTCTAAAGGTATTTATGGGTTTTTTTTCCTTAACAAAATCTCAACTGTTTGGCTTTTATCAATGAAGACTCAGGAGACAGACGCTGAGGTAAAAGCCTGCTACCTCAGAGAGGCAGAGAAAACACCCAGCAGCAAACATCTCTCTCATGTAGTCTCTCAAATCCCCATCTCTCTCAAAACGACCTTCTTCCAACTGAAGGCCCCTTCCTCATCCTTTCTGTGTGTCTCTTTATCTGTCCTCCTGACTCCCTCATATTTTCTATATTTTTTTCTTAATAATCCTAAATTCATTTCCTGTCATCTGGTTGCTTGCCCTGCCTCTTGGCCTATGTTTGACTTTTATTTAACCCTGTTTACAATATTCAAGTAGAAAGCTCTTGAATTAAAGGTGTGTACTAAGGCTGAGCCACACCAAAATTTAAAAAAAAAGGGGGGGGGTTGCCAATAACTAACAAAATCTCAGGGTTCCCAGTGTGATCAAATAGCCTGCAAGATATTTCCAAAAAGGCTGGACTACAGGGGAAAGGCTCCTCACACCCCACATGGGGGCAGCAACATTCAGTGGACTGAGGGCTCCATAGTGAATAAATGAAGGGGTGAAGCCAGTTGAGCATACATGCCTATCACTCCCTGCTTCCTGACTGTGGGTGTCATGGAACCAGCTGCCTCCCACTCCTACCACAATGCTTTTCCTGTTGTGATGAGCTATACCTTCTCAAACCATAAGCCAAAATAAACCTGTTGTCAAGTGCATGTTCAGGGCTATGAGAAAAATCACCAATTCACTTGGACTGAAGTGGTTGGTTAGCCATAGAGACATAGAAAGTGAAGTTGCTAATATACCATCAGGTAGGTGTATGTGTGTGTGTGTGTGCATGTGTGTATTCAGAGGCTAGAGGTTGACATTTTGGGTACACACATCTTCCTCAATTGTTTCTCCACCTTTTATTTTTTTAAGCAGACTTGTTCATTAAAGTTAGAACCTATTAACTGGTTAGCCACCAAGTGCGGTGTGGCTCAGCCTTAGCACATACCACATACCACATACCTTTAATCTAAGATCCTCCTTTCTTTACCTCCCCAGCACGGGAATTACAGGCCCATGCTACCATCCTAAGCTTTAAACATGAGTACTGGGTGTCTGAACACCAGTCCTTGTGTTTGCAAAGCAAGCACTTTACTAACCAGCTTCATTTCCCTAGCTCCTATCAGCTGGCTTTGATTTTTAAGAATTAGAGATGTGTCTGTTCTAACTGGTCTTCATGCCACCCTCCAAATCCCTGATATGTAAGATTTTATGTGCCTGGGGAAGTGTACTGGCTAGGTTTGTGTCAACTTGACACAGCTGGAATTATCACAGAAAAAGGAGTTTCAGTTGGGCAAATGCCTCCATGAGATCTAGCTGTGAGGCATTTTCTCAATTAGTGATCAAGGGCCCCTTGTGGGTGGGACCATCTCTGGGCTGGCAGTCTTGGGTACTATAAGAGAGCAGGCTGAGCAAGCCAAGGGAAGCAAGCCAGTAAGGAACATCCCTCCATGGCTTCTGCATCAGCTCCTGCTTGAGTTCCAGTCCTGACTTCCTTTGGTGATGAACAGCAGTATGGAAGTGTAAGCCGAATAAACCCTTTCCTCCCCAACTTGCTTCTTGGTCATGATGTTTGTGCAGGAATAGAAACCCCTGACTAAGACAGGAAGGAAACCAAAACAATGGCTCAACAGGGAGCAAACTTTGTCTTTTTGCCTATTGTCCAAGGAAACAGGACTAACACTTTGCTGAAGAAGCTAATAAATTGATTTGTCTATAGACAGATAGTGTATTCAGTGCAAAACTCTGGTTTTGGACTTAAGGAGTCTTATGCTGGTCTTGAACTCAAGGAGTTTTAGGCCTACTCCCAGCCCTGACACCCGGAAGGTTGACCAGGACCGGCTCATATCTCATCATTTCTACAGGGCTTTGATTCCCTCACTTAGTGAGTGACAGTGTCTGCGTGCTCTTAAAAGCCCTGGTCCTCCATCCTACTCAGTCCTCCATATGATTCCACATCTGCTTTCTGAAGACAGCCACTCCTGCCCTTAGCATTTCTGAGTTACTGAGAGCTCAGGAGTTTTGCTCCTTTGAGTCAACTTCTGTTGCTAACTCTGGGATCAGAAGCCTTGGCAACACGTGTAGGAATTTAGATGCTACATGCTTCCTGAGTTGTACTTTCCACCTTTACCTTGATATGTTTTAAATTATTCATCCTTGATGTTCCATCTCACTAAAATTACTAATTTGAAATACGGTCACATAAGAGATTAGTTTTCCCCGGCTGTCAAGGGTTTACTAAGTAGTTGGCATCCGCTGAGATGAGGTATGTATAAATTAGAGAGTGAGGATTTGTTCATAATAGGGACCTTCCAGAATAATTTGTGCAATAAAGACTTTGAATAGCTAGTAGGTTTATAGAATTTCTCTAGTGTAATTAGGAGAGGCATTGTTGTGTAATGAAGAAAATTAATTAGAACTAAATGTTTAGGGAATGTGTGGCTAGGTAACCAAAGGCATATTTGCAGCCTAATTGTTTCTTGGCAGCTGGAGGCATTTTACACCCTTTCAGGATGTTTAGTTAATGGATATTTTAACATGACCTACTGTTTGCTTTCCCTTAAACCATTTCACTATAGAAAAACAGTTCATCAAAGGCTTAAGCCCAGTATATATCCCATTGGAAAAATGCCTGTTATCTAGTTTATTTGATCATACTGTCTGTCAAGTGTTAATTATTTCTAGAAGTCCAAATTGAGGCTAATTGGCATGGCCTCCTGCACTGTATAATTACAGAGTTCTTCTGCATGCTTATGAGACATAAACACTGAACTGGTTTCTTATGCTTTGCCTTCATTTCGCCTTACCTACAGCCCACTTTTGGGTGTTCTGCTTGAAGTCCTTCATGCATCCAGGTAGAGTCTTTAACAATATGATTAAGGGGCTGAAGAGATGGCTCAGTGGTGTAAGAAGTTGTGAGTCCAGAAGACCTGTGCTCACAACCATCTGGAACTTTAGTCCCAAGGGATCCAATGGCCTCTTCTGGTCTTCGCAGGCACCAGTCACCCACATGTTAAACAGACATACATGAAGGCAAAAAATAAATAATTTTTCAAGTTTTTGTGGTTGTTGTTAATAAGGTTAACTTCAGAATAAGGGTGTATTTGCCAGGTATAGGGACTTGCTACCAAGACTGAGAATAAGAGTTATATCTCCAAGACCCATGAGTCAGAAAAGAACTGATTCCTACATCTTGCCCTCTGACTTCCCAAGTATGCTGTTGTATGTACACACATACATACATACACACATATATTCATATATACACACACAAGCACATACACACATACCACACACACATACCAAACACCATACACATACGTAACAAACATACACATATACATATATGCACACTACACACAAAACTATACATGCATAAACTCACACACATGCTAAATAAATAAATAAATAGAAATTTAATGTTTAAAATATGGCTAATGTTAAAAAGGGATTATTTATTTATCCAGTTGCCTGATTGTTTCTGTCTTATTAATAAAAACTTTCTGTCTTATTAATAAAAACTTTAAGGCAGGTAAGCACGGAATCAAATCCCTGCTCTGTGTTTTTTATTATGTTATCTTACTTAAGTTATTTAAACATCCTAAGATTTAATTTCTTGATCAGTAGTTAAGGATAATAAGCTGTATATAATAGGCTTGTAGTAAAATTTCTAGAGAAGTACATTTCCTTTTTTTTTTTTTAAATTTTTTCAGAATTTTTTTAAGATTTATTTTATTTATTATATGCAAGTACACTGTAGCTGTCTTCAGACACTCCAGAAGAGGGCGCCAGATCTCGTTACGGATGGTTGTGAGCCACCATGTGGATGCTGGGATTTGAACTTATCACCTTCGGAAGAGCAGTCGGGTGCTCTTACCCGCTGAGCCATCTCACCAGCCCCGAGAAGTACATTTCCTTAATGAAGACTTTTCTTTCTTTCTTTCTTTTCTCTTTTCTTTTTGAGTTTTGGACTAAAGAAAACCTCAAATCATTTACAATAACATCAGGGAATAATTTTTTGTTTGTTTTTCTTTATTTTTTCCTTTTTTCTTTTCTTTTCTTTTTCTTTTTTCTTTGCTCTTTTTTCTTTTTCGAAACAGGGTTTCTCTGTATAGCCCTGGCTGTCCTGGAACTCACTCTGTATACAAGGCTGGCCTTGAGCTCAGAAATCTGCCTGCCTCTGCCTCCCAAGTGCTGGGATTAAAGGCCTGCACAACCCCTGCCTGTCAGCAGAAATAATATTTTTATTTGAAGTAATTTTATACTTCACAAAAGGAAAAAAAATAATTTTTCATTTCAAAAGTGCAGAAATCTCCCATGGAGTTTCTAGATGGGATTTACCAAGACACACATGATCCAAACATAAACCACTCATAACCGCATACAGTTAGGAAAGCCAAGACGCTATCATCGATGATGTGCTTAATGGGGAGACTTGTCTTGAAATTTTGCAATTGTTCTTACTAGTCTGCTTGCTAGTCTAGATGCTACATTGAATTCGGCTTCATATTCCCTTAGTTTGCTCTAATGTTGGTCCATTCTTGAACTTTTCTCTTTCTTTTGCAATAAAATCATTACATAGTTCCTGTGGATTAGGACCTACAGTACTTCTGCTTCAAGGCCTCTCATGAATTTATAAACTCAATGACCTGTCTTAGTTACTTTTCTCCAGCCATGACAAAAGGAGGCAGAGGCAGGTGGATTTCTGAGTTCGAGGCCAGCCTGGTCTACAGAGTGAGTTCCAGGACAGCCGGGGCTATACAGAGAAACCCTGTCTCGAAAAACCAAAAAAAAAAAAAAAACAAAAACAAAAACCCAAAAAAAACCATAGCATTTAATTCACAGCTCACAATTCCAGAGTGTTATAGTCCGTGGTGGTTTGAGTAGGTGCGGCCCTTATTAGATGCATGCCAATAGGAAATGGCACTATTAGGAGGCGTGGCTTTGTTGAAGTAGGTGTGGTGTTGTTGGAGGAAATTGGAAGCATTTAGACTCAAGAGCAGACTAGTAAATTGGAAGTGTGTCACTGTGGGGGCAGGCTTTGAGGTCTCCTATACTCAAGCACTGCCTAGTGTGGAATTCACGTCTCTTCCTGGCTGCCTTCAAACCAAGACGTAAAACTCTCAGCTCCTCCAACACCATATCTACCTGAATACTGCTATGGTTCATGCCTTAACAATAATGGACTAAGCCCCAATTAAATGTTGTCTTTTATAAGAGTTGCCCTGGTCATAGTGTCTCTTCAGAAACAATGGAAAACCTAATTAAGACAGAGTCCATGACCATAATGGCAGAGAGCATAGCAACAGACACATAACTGGACAGTTATTTTTAGAAAAAATCTTGTTGTACAGGACTATCCTCCAGGCCAAATTGCTACCATCATCATCAAAACTGCTCATATAAGATCATCTCAGCTGGCCTTGACTCTTTATCTTCCCTCATAGCAAGAGGGGGTAAAGACGAGGGTCATGGGACCTTTGCCTAAACACCCAGCCACCCCTCCCAACCAGCTCTTTATAATTCTATACTAATTACAAGAAAGATAGATGAGAGATGTAGTATATGGGTGGAGAGTGACTGAAGAGGGGATTCCAGTCTAGGCATCTATGAGAGAGCTATCAGCCTTACTGACTAAAGACTTTCTGGTGCAATCTTTTGTGGGATTGGTGTAGCAACCAGTCCTATAAGTCCCCTTCTACCTATGTTCTCTAAGGATGCCCAATAAATTCATTAGTTCCCCCAAGTGAACTCCAGTGGAATCAACCATGCCTCAGTTTACTGTTGGGACCTTACACAGAGGAGGGGTAGACAATGTCTGCCTGTTAAGAAGGAACTCTTAGCAGAAGATGCTAAGTTTGTCTTGGATTCCTAATGGAACAGGCATGTATATCCTTGTTGGGAGTGATACATAAACCATGTCTCTTTCTTATCTCATCATTTCAAGATGCATGTGTCAGTTCATCTCATGGCTGGTCACGCTAACTCTGATCCACTTAGAAAGATGCCACTGTAAGGCTTCTTCACGGGGGGGGGGGGGGGTTTACTCTTTTTCCTGGTGTAAATATTGATTGTTTTTGACGAGTAACAACTACATATGATATAAATATGCGATTTCATCCACTAATTCTAGTATCCTCAGTGATGATTCTCTGCAACAAGCGTTACTGTGGTTAGCACAAAAGCAAGCTTCTGTTCCCTCCTCTGCAATTGATACTTGTGTGTTGGAATTCTGGAGTAAGTAGGATCTGTCCCATGATTTCAAGATTCACTTATAATTCTATGAGCTAATTCATCAGTGTATCACTACTTTTTACTAAAATTGCCCTAAGGTTTGGCCCTTGGGAGATTTTTTTTTTTCAAATTAGTTCCTCAGTCCTCTTGATATAACATTATGTTTTCTGAGCATATCTTTCTTGTATCAATCTAGTCTATGCTTATTTTGTATTTCTGTCCCTGAAATGAGCCATTTCCCTAAGGGAATTGGTGTCATTGGAAGTTCAGGATGACATTGCTAGCTTCAAAACCCAACCAAGGCAAAGAGTTTAAGAGACATCACTAAATGTTCAAATCTTTCTCCCTTGTTTCTGTTTTAATTTATTTAAAATTTTTTATTCATAATTATCATTTGATCATATTTCCCTTCTCATTATTCCTCTCAGATCTGTCCTACCCACCATGTCTTCTCTCTCTTTGAAAAAAAAAAGACACAACAATAAATAAATAAATAAATAAATAAATATCACAACAACAAAAAAAGGGCTGGGTATGTTAGTGTACACCTTTGATTCCAGTACTCTGGAGGCAGAAGTCTTCAGATTATTGAGTTCCAGGCTAACCTGGTCTACAGAGTTAGTTCCAGAACAACAGGAGCTACAGAGAGAAACATTGTCTCTAAAAACCTAAAAACAAAACAAAACAAAAAAATAAAACAAATAAACAAAAAACAAGACCCTGACACTCCCTTCCAAAAAATACACACAAAACAAAAAAAAGCCAAAATTAAACAAAAATCGCCCCCTCCACACACACAATTATGGAGTTCCTGTCGTGAGCAGCACAGGCCTGCCCGGGATATGGTTGATACACCCAGTGACTCTCCACTGTGAAAACTGATTTTCCCTTGGCGATGAAGTTTCAGTTGCCTAATGTCTTGGTTAAGGGTGGAACTTTGTGTCTACTTCTGCCTATCAGTGCTGAGACCCAGGCTGGTTTGAACCTGTGCAGTTCTCCTATCTCTGCCTCCCATCTCCCTGGAACACCAGGGTTACAGTAGCATCAGCTACTGTGTCCAGCTTCTATGTGAGTTCTGAGGTGCCCTTTACCCACTGAGCCATCTCCCCAGCTCAAGTGTAGGGTTTTTTAAATTAACTTTTTATTTACATCCCAAATATTGCCTCCGTCCAGGTCCCCCTTTGCAGAGTCCCCTATCCTGGGGCATCAAGTCCCTACAGTATTAGGTACATCCTCTCCCACAAAGGCCAGACACAGCAGCCCTCTGCTATGTATGGGAGTGGGGAGGGAGCTCCAACTAATCTCTACATGCTCTTTGGTTGTTGGCTTAGTCTCTGCGAGCTCCCAGGAGACCACCTTAGTTGCCACTATTCTTCCAATGGGGTTACCATCCCCTTCCTTTTTTTTTTTAATTAGATATTTTCTTTATTTACATTTCAAAAGTTATCCCGTTCCCTAGTTTCCCCTCTGAAAATCCCCTATCCCGTTCCCCCTCCCCCTGCTCACCAACCCACCCACTCCAGGTTCCTGGCCCTGGCATTTCCCTACACTGGGGCATAAAAGCTTCACAGGACCAAGGACCTCTCCTCTCATTGATGACCGACAAGGCCACCTCTGCTACATATGCAGCTGGGGCCATAAGTCCCACCATGTGTACTCTTTGGTTGGTGGTTTAGTACCTGGGAGCTCTGGGGGTCCTGGTTAGTTTATATTGTTGTTCCTCCTATGGGGCTGCAAACCCCTTCAGCTCCTGGGGTCTTTTCTCTAGCTCTTCCTTCTTCTTGAGTTTCATGTGGTCTGGAATTGTATCTTGGGTATTCTAAGCTTCTGGGCTAATATCCACATATCAGTAGTACATACCCTGTGTGTTCTTTTGTGATTGGGTTACCTCACTCAGGATGATATGCTCCAGTTCCATCCATACATTTATCCTCCAGATCTGTATGATAAGAACTTTAAGCCTCTGAAGAAAGAAGTCAAAGAAGAACTCAGAAGATGGAAAGATCTCCCATGCTCATAGATTGGCAGGATTAATATAGTAAAAATGGCCATCTTGCCAAAAGCAATCTACAGATTCAATGCAATCCCCATCAAAATTCCAGCTCAATTCTTCACAGAATTAGAAAGCGCAACTTGCAAATTCATCTGGAATAACAAAAAAACCTAGGATAGTGAAAACTATTCTCAACATTAAAAGAACTTCTGGTGGAATCCCTGGCCTCAAGCTGTATACAGAGCAATTGTGCCATCCCTTTCATTTCCTTCAGTCCTTCCCCTAACTCTTCCATGGGACTCCTCTACCTCCATCCAGTGTTTGGCTGTGAGTATCTTATCTGTCTCAGTCAGTTGTTGGGTAGAGACTCTCTGACGACTTGCAGACTCCTGCAAGTACAACATAGCCTCAGTAATAGTGTCAGGCCCCTGCCATGGAATGGATCCCAAGTTGGGCCAGTCACTTGTTGGCCATTCCTTCAGTCTCTGATCCACTTTTGTCCCTGCATTTCTTTTAGATAAGAGCAATTTTGGGTCAAAAGTTTTGTAGGTGGTTGGTGTCCCCACTCCTCCACTGTGGGTTGGGGTGGGGATCCTGTCTGACTACTGGGATAGTCTCTTCATGTTCCACATTCCTGCTGTTGGGCTTGTCATCTAAGGTCACCAATATTGAGTCCTCGAAGCCTCCTGCATCCCAGGTCTATGGAACTTCCTAGAGCTTTTCCCCAACCCCCACCCCCAGCAGCTGCATATTTCTATTCATTTTCCTGGCCCTCTGGGACTCTCTCCTGTCTCTCCCCATATGTGATCTTTCCATCTTCTGATTTCTTTCTTCAAGAACTTGAAATTCTTGTCATACAGATCTTTCACTTGCTTGGTTAGACTTACACCAAGATATTTTGTATTATTTGTGGCAATTGTGAAGGGTGTTATTTCCCTAATTTCTTTCTGAGCCCATATAGCATTTGTATAAAAAAAAAAAAAGGGCTAATGGTTTCCTTGAGTTAATTTTATATTCAGCCACTTTGTTGAAGTTGTTTATCAGCTGTAGGATTTCTCAGCTGTAGAATTTGAGGGGGTCACTTATGTGTACTATCATTACATGAATAATATTTGATGTTTTTCTTTCCAATTTGTATCCACTTGATCTCCCTTTGTTGTTTTATTGCTCTAGCTAGGACTTGAAGTACTATTTTGAATAGATAGGGGGAGAGTGGGCAGCCTTCTATTGTCCATGATTTTAGTGGGATTGCTTTGTTTTCCTCTCCATTTAGTTTGATGCTGGCTATTAGTTTGTTGTGTATTACTTTTATTATGGTTAGGTATGGGCTTTGAATTTCTGATTTTTCCAAGTCTTTTAACATGAAGGGGTATTGTATTTTGTCAAAGGCTTTTTTTTTCCAGCATCTAATAAGATGATCATGTGAATTTTTTCTCTGAGTTTGTTTATATAGTGGATTATGTTCATGGATTATCATATAATGAATCAGCCCTGCATCCCTGGGATGAAGTCTACTTGATCACGGTGAATGATGTCTTTGATGTGTTCTTGGATTTGGTTGGTTGAATTTTATTGAGCAGTTTTTCATTGATGTTCATAAGCAAAATTGGTCTGAGGTTCTCTTTCTTTCATGGATCTGTGTGTGGTTTAAGTATCAGGGTAACTGTAGCCTCATAGAATGAATAAGTTAGGGTTCTTTCTGTTTCTAATTTGTAGAAGTTTGAAGAGTATTGGTATTAGCCCTTCTTTGATGGTCTGGTAGAATTCTGCACTAAAACTATTTGATTTGGGGTTTTTGGTTTTGGTTTTGGTTTTTCGTTTGTTTATTTTGTTTTGTTTTTGTTTTGGGATTTTTTGTTTGTTTGTTTGGTTGGTTGGTTGGTTGTTTGGTTGGTTGGTTGGTTGAGAGTTTTTTAATGAGTGCTTCTTTCTCCTTAGGGGTTATGGGGCTGTTTAGATAATTTCCCTGATCTTGATTTAACTTTGGTTTGTGGTTATCTGTCTATAAAATTATCCATTTCATTTAGATTTTCCGGGTGTTTAGTATAGACTTCTGTAGTAAGACCTGATGATTTTAAAAATTTCTTCAGTTTCTGTTGCTATGTCTCCCTTTTCATTTCTGATTTTGTTAATTTGGATACCGTCTCTGGGCCTTTTAGTTAGTTTGGCAAAGGGTTAGTTTATCTTATTGCTTTTCTCAAAAAAAAAAAAAAAAAAAAAAAAAAAAAAAACAGCTTTGGTGATTCTTTATATTGTTCTGTTTCTAACTGGTTGATTTCAGCCCTGACTATTTCTTGCCTTCTACTCTACTCGAATATGTTTGCTTCTTTCTGTTCTAGAGCTTTTAGATGGGCTGTTAAGTTGCTAGTATGGGATCTCTCTAATTTCTTTATAAAGACACTTAGTTCTGTGAATTTTCCTCTTAACACTGCTTTTATTTTGTCCCATAAGTTTGAGTATGCTGTGTCTTCATTTTTGTTAAATGCTAGAAAGTCTCTAATTTCTTTATTTCTTCCCTGACCAAGTTATCATTGAGTAGAGAGTTTTTCAGTTTTCAGGAATATGTCGGCTTTTTGTTGTTCATTTCCTTTACCTATCTGATTGTGTTTTCCTGTATTTCTTTAAGAGATTTGTTTCTTCTTTAAGGGTTTCTCCCTATTTATGCTTTCCTATATTTCTTTAAGGGAATTATTTATATCTTCTTTAAAGGCCTCTATCATCTTCATGAGATGGGATTTAAGGTCAGAATCTTGCTGTTCAGGCATGTTAGGGGATCCAGGGCTTGCTGTGGTAGAAAAACTGGGTTCTGTTGGTGTCAAATTGCATTGGTTTCTGTTGATTATGTTCTTGTACTTGCCTTTTGCCATCTAGTTGTCTCTGGTGTTAATTGGCCTGTGTGTGTCCCAGATTGGAGCAGGCCTCTTGGGGGGCAGGCAGTACGTGTCTTTGATTAGAGCAGGTCTCCGGGGAGACAGGCAGGGCTATGGGGTGAGGGTTGGGCATTCTGGTCTGTCACTGATGCAGGTGGAGGTTCAGACTAGAAGCTGAGGAGCAATTTTAATAAATTAAAAGTTATTTAAATTTTACTGATAAGGTAAATGAGTTTAATGTACTAGGATAGAGTTGAAACAAGAAGGAAAATCGAAAGAGGAGACTTCGAAAGAGGAGACTTATATCTGCAATCCTAACATTCAGGAGGTGGAGGGAGAGGAAAACAGTACTTCATGGTCATTTTTGCCCACATATCAACTTCAAGGTTGAGTTACATGAGACCCTGTCTCAAAAACAACAATAAGGCAGTAAAAAAGAAATTAACTAGTTTCTATTTAATAAGATGCCAGAAACCTACTAAAAATACCAGAACAAACATATGTAGCTAAGAAATAATAAAATCATAGTCTCCAATGAAATAAGTCAAAGAACACAAAACATGCTTTTAAAAGATATCTATCATTTAACTTCTACACAAACTATCTCTGGATGTTTAGCTAAATAATTAATAGATTATTGTTCATATATATATATATATATATATATATACACACATATATATATATACACATTTTCAATATTTACCTTTTACTAAAGTTAAGATACTGAGAACAAGAGAGACATTTTGTTTCTCTTGATAGTGTTATGCTGACAGAAAATTGCATGCAGTAAATACTTATTAGATGTCTGTGAATTGACATCCCCAGATCAACAGATGTTGAAGTAATGGGGCTATAGAATATAATGTGAGTGTCCACCTTGACAAACCAAATCCTTCTTATCACACACAGAGAAGCTCAGCTGAGATCTGATGAGAGCCTGCCATTGTAATTGCCACTGTGCTTAGTGTAACCGAGATGATCAAACCGTCCTTTGTCCCTTAGAAAATATGTAACTCATCATGTCTACCCTACTACCCAGCCCTTTATAATGCCATCTGAAGTTATATTTGACACTGTAAAATTAATAGACCAAGTGGGTCCCAGAAAAGATCCAGCTTGGAAAGGGAGCTTCCCACTATATAGTGCACAGTTAGAAACAGCTGGTCTAGTAGGCAGGGAGGGATGTTGACTGCTTCTGAAGCATTTGCTGTGTCCTGTTGCCCATCCTGGAGCACTAACCCAGCTCACCCACTCTTCCTGAGTGACCGGAACACATAGCATGTGCCTGTGGCTGTACTTGTTTATTCAAAACCTATCTGAAGCCCACAGTAATGAGCTCGTGAATATGGAACAGAAAAGTTCTAGTCAAAAATGAATATGATGAAAAAGAGTGTGCCTTTGTGATGTGTCAAAAAAGATAGAGCCTTTGACTTGGTGGCTTAGAGCACTGGAAAGTCCATCATCCCAAAAAGTCATGATTCCTGAACTGAACACTGGCCAGGCAACATAATAAACTGCCTTTCTCACCAACATACCAACCCGTTGCTTTCATATAAAATTACAGAGTTAGGTGAAAACACTGAAGGTAAGTTCTTGGTGGCTAACATCTTAAACTTCATCAAAAATCGACTATAATTCATGTTAGTTGGTTTTCTGTGACTATAACAAACGGCACCACCACATTATGGTGGGTCTTCCCTCTCAGGTAAGCGTCCCTGGAATCACCCTAATGGACATGCCCAAAGGTTGTTTCCTGAATAATTCTAAACCCTGTCAAGTTCACAATCAAGACAGACCACACAACACCACCCAATGGTTTAATTTCCCTCTGAATGACTCAAATACCTCCCAATCATACTCCAGATTGGAAAGCAAACCTTTGATACACAAGTTTAAAAGACATTGTATATCTAAACAATTTAAATGAGCGCAATGTTTATGGCATTCTTACTGCATTCTTTTCTTCACGGATATATCACTGTTCATAGCTGAGGAAATTAAATCACTGAGAAGTTACTCACCTTGCTTAAAATCAGATATTCATGCTGCTTATATGTCAGCATCTGCACCGAAAACCAAGTCCCTCAGACCCTAAAACTAGTATTATGGCCAGCAAGATGGCTCAGTAGGTAAAAGGCACCTGCTGACCACCCCTGCAACATGAGTTTGTGACCTAATTTTCACACAGTGGAAGGCGAGAAGCAGCTCCCACAAGCTGTCTTCTGACCTACACATGAGCACCACAGTACCTTCACCACACACACACACACACACACACACACAAATAAATAAATGCAATTAAATTAAAAAAAAAACTGATGCTCTCACTACAGAGCTAGCACTAGCAGCAGCTGTAGGGTGCTAGGTCACGTGGGATGAGCATTCACTCTACCTCTTATCAGCTGTTGCTGAAACCTTAGGGTCTTTCTTTTTTAGATTCCTCCACCTATAAAATGGGCACAATCATAGTAACTACCCAGTAGGCTACATTAAGCAAAATGCAAATTATACATGTACTATACTTAGAAAGGTACTTTGTAAGCGATAGTATTGTGTCAAAAAGAGACATCTCAAAGATCAAAAAGAGATAAGGGGTAGGGGGTGGCTCAGGGTTTCAGAGTACGTGAGCACCCAAGAAGATAAGGTGAAGAAGCTTGTCAGGAAAGACTATGGGCAAGGAAGGTGGAATAGAACTGTAATGAAGGCAACCTTAGACGTTGTTTGTTCTGTTAAAGAATGACTATCCAGAACTTTGCTCTTATTGGCTCCATGGTGGCTGTTTCCAAGTCTTTAAAGAAGAAAGGCATTCGCTCTGTTGGATCACTTCAAAGGGAATTGGGTAGATGACGACGTCTACACACTCTGCAGTCCTGAGTGGGATTTATTCCACTTGCTCAGCTCAGGCGGAGGTTTCAGGAAGCAAAACACTGACTTTGATTACAAACCGAGCATCGGTCCCTGTGGCTCAGCTACTCAATGCTTCCTGCGGTGGGTCTAATAGTCTGAGCTGCACAGCTGGGCTCTGCGCCTGGGGCTCCCGATGACTTTTCAGAGAGCTTCATGATTGGTTTGTTTCCATGGGATTTGGATCAAGATGAAAAATGAACCCAAGGTTCTTTGGAAGCAGTTCGAATTTAAGAGATCTTCAAACACCACAAATAAAAAGCGATCTATAAATACTGCGTAATAACCCTGTAGTACTCCCTACTTGCTAATGCTCATGGGGGTGGGGCGGTGAAAATTAGTGATGGGGATACCCATGCTTCAAAAGTTAGAAAATCAACTTCAAATCCAAGTTATTTGGAAGAGTTGTAATTACCATTTTACTCCGAGGGGGAATAGCATCGAGTAAGGGAAGAAATCACATTTGAATGTCCCAGCATTGTGATAAAGAACACTCTTCAGAGATGACAGTGCTTCAGAAGCCACCCCAGTCTCCAATACCCTCTCCAGTTCCTGCCCCCACAGGCTCATTTTCCACAATCCATGCAATTCTATGGCTACCAAAATGGGGTTATGCAGACTGAAAGAGCACATCTATCTTTAATGCATAAAGGAGAGAACCCAGTACAGCCATCTCAGGGGCACCTAACTACTAAAATGCCTTTCCAATTGCCATTCATCACCACCTTTTTTTGGTGGCATTTCTGTTAACCCTGACCCTGCATTTTGGCCTGGAGCGGCCCTTCCGGGCATGCTGTGCCGTCACCAGCCAAATCAGCCATTTTTCATTGCAGGCCTGCTGGCTGAACAATCACCATTTACAAGGCAGCCTGTGATGCCATGAAGCGTCCAGACAGAAATGTAATAAACAATGTTTGAATTACAGTTTGGACGTTTAAAAAACGCTCTGGGCTCCATTTCATAAGACATTTGCATTTGTAATGAAAGAGAGAAAGATCCATGACTGTTTCCAGGCACAGGTTAACAGGCCCTTTTATGTTGTAAGTTTTTTTTTTTTTTTAGAAGCAATTACAAATTGTACACAGATTCATTATTTCTTGAGCACTTTGTCAGGACATTTCCCCATACGTCTAATTTGTCCTGTCTGAAATGTAACTTGACATAAGGGATTTTCTTAATTGCTTTTGAAACACTTCCAAGATAATCACTGCTTTTTGGAGCATGATAAAAGACAGTAGACAATATTGCCAGTCCGTCTCAGGATCATGCACTAAAGTTCCGGGGTAAAAGATAGCAAAAAAAAAAAAAAAAAAAAATCCATGATGTTGGTCTTTTTTTTCCCCTCGTTCCAGTCAACCCTGCTCACTCCGGTCGACCCTGCTCGCTCCGGCCAGCCCCGCTCGCTCAGGTCGGTCTCTCTGGTCCAAGAGATTTATTTATTATTATTATTCATAAGTACACTGTAGCTGACTTCAGACACACCAAAGGAGGGTGTCAGATCTCATTATGGGTGGTTGTAAGCCACCATGTGGTTGCTGGGATTTGAACTCATCACCTTCGGAAGAGCAGTCGGGTGCTCTTACCCACTGAGCCAT